>JAVQJL010002070.1:0-22109 GCA_036024295.1 Nannoperca obscura
GGTCTAATGGCATTATGTGGTTCAAACCCTCAGCCAGCTTATTCTGTTTCTCCTCAAGTAGCAGTAACACACACACACACACACACACACACACACACACACACACACACACACACACAGTGAGGCACATGTTGTCGTGACACATTACAAATGCTAAAGACCATACAAGATTAAGAAATACAAAAGCAGCATTAATTTGCATACACACAATTGCACATTCCATCACTGCCAGAGTAACATCTGCCGCCAATAGACTCTTTCAAAGTAAGTTTTCCTCCTGGCGCTTCATGCAGCAGAGTGAGAGGGAAGAGACAGCGAACGGCATAAAAACTAAGTATAGAAACATTTTAAATACAAACTATATATAACAACAATTTCCCTGCACAAATAACTCTTCAAGCTGTTACAGCATGACTACATGCGTTCGATTACATTTTTTTGAATTGTAGTTCAACTTGTCTAGACAGTAAATATCCACTTAAAGGACGAGAATGTAATTTAACTGTGACTTTGGACTTCATTTCATTTTGACTTTGGTTTTAATGTAACTGTTGAACCAGACGCAGCCTGTTTTACCACAACTCTGCAGTAGAGGGCGTTAAAATGAGACTTGGTACTGGGGGGCTGACAAAGCGTTACCCTTTCTTCACTGATTTTGATAGGAAAGTGGAAAAACAGCTAAATAAAAACCCACTATGTTGTCTCCTATAAGTTGTTGGGTCCAGTGAGGCTCCTAATCTACCGTAAACTTTAAGGAGTCACAGCGTAAACTCAGTGTGTGTGTGTGTGTTACTGTGCTGGAGTCTTTGAGCAAGGCCCATGATCTCAGGCAGCTCAGGAGTGTTAAAATGACTGCTGACCTTCACATTAGACATTAGTCACCATTTCACTATGAGCTGCTTATATCTTTCTCTCTCTCACACCTAACCACAGAGGTCAGCTGAACTTCAGCCAACAACTAATTACATTTGAAATCTGTCACCTGGTAGGAGCTGAAACATAAAGCACCTCACATTGTCCTGGGTGCGAATCATTTCTTAGCTCCAAATGGCACTAACTCTTCCAGCGTATTTTTTTATTCTACAGTAACTTAGACCAGTCCGAAGCTTCCTGCTACTTTAAATACTCTACCTTAATGCTTTGCTCCTACAGCTACAGATGTGCCTCACAAGGGCCTTTTTGTTGTTTTACCCGAGTCTGGGAGTGTGGATACGATGTTGTCACACAAACAGAAAGTGGGACCCAAAAGAAACTCAATAGTGGGCGATCGTAACTATGTATTTACTCAAGTACTGTTCGTAAGTACAAATTTGAGGTACTTATACTTGAGTATTTACATTTTATTCAACTTTATACCGCACCACATTTCAGAGGGAAATATTGTACCTTTTACTCCACTACATTTATATGACAGTTACCAGCTACCTTGCTGATTTTACAAATTAAACATATGATCAGTTTATAAAATTACTGATGTATTGTTATAGATTAAACTACCCAACAGTAGCTATATAAATTGCTCAATTGTCTTCCACCACAGGCACTCAAAGGACCATACAGTAATGGTTTGGCATATTTATGCCCACTGACTACAATTTGCATGTATCCATCCATTACTGTAAGCCACACTGATAAAACTATAATATGTTGTCATACAGATTTTTATTTATCTGACTAAAGATACATTATATTGTGCGATAATGCATTCGACAGTGTGGGCATAATTCCTTATGTTGGTTCATTTAAAGATGCTGTTGAAAAGCAACACACTCACGGACTATATCATGAAATCAAATCAAGGAGGACAACAATAAAAGCAAGCCATTTGTGAAAATTATAACTTGAATGAACCAACGTGCCTAGTTTTCAAACAGCCCCTGTTTGTAATTGCAGAATTGTGCACTGAGATGGATTACATACTGTATATAATATTTATCTTATGCTCTATTTTCCCTTTTGCTGATTGGACAATGCATGTTTTCCCCCTTTTTTGGCAGCTTAATGTTTGCTATGCTTTTAATCATACTTTGAATGTATAACATTTTTTTTTCACCTCAAATTATAAAGTAAGATTAAGTTATCCGAAGGGGCTGACTGGCAGCGGGCCCTTTTCTCAATCACTACATGAATGTAATGCCACAAACAAGTGTTTGCAGCTGCCACCGGCCCCAAACAAGCCAATTTGCATACACCAACACACACACACACACACACACACACACACACACACACACAAACAAGAGAACACACAGCTTGATCTTCATCAGGCAGCGTTGGCACAGCGCCCTGAGATGTCGGCACACATCACGGGCACAAAGGAGAGAAGGAAACCCAGACAAAAAAAAAAGGAAAGACAAAACAAAAAAAGACAGAAAGAGGCTAAAATAAGCACAGAGGAAGAAGAAACAAAGCGAGACGGACGGCGGAACGCCAGAGAAATAAATACGGCTGAAAGATAAATTTGACAAAGCGTACCTCGTTTCTGATCTTCACCACACAGGGAGAGCAGGAGGGATGTTGCTCTTGATTGCTACTGGGTCCACCTGTCTGTCTGTCCTGCTGTCTGCCTGGCTGGATCTTTGTCTGTGTGTCTGAGCATCTGTCTGCCATCTGCACCTGTCTGTCTCATGTATCATATTTTCCACTGTGCCTTTGTGTTATGCAGGGTCCAGCTTCTTGTTGTTTTTCACGTCTTAATCTGCAGTTTACTTTCTTGCTCTATCTGTGTGACTACCTGTCTGTCTGTCAGTCAGTATCAGTCTGCCTGTCTGTCTGAATGTGTCCCTGTGCATCTGTCTGCGTTTGTTTGTCTGTCCGTGCACCTATCCCTCTTGTGTCTCTCACATTTTATGCATCTTTTTGTCATCGATCTGTCAGTCTGCCAGATTCAGATAAAAGTCTGCTGCTGTCTGTCTGCAGCATTTCCCCTCCACACACACACACACACACACACACAGACAGAAACACAGATGGATAGACAACCAATGTCAGTATTAACAGCACAAAAGCAGTCAGACACATCAGAGAGAAAAAGTGCAGAGGAAACACAGACGCCGCAGGAAGCAGGGGCGAGGTGGGATGCAGGGAGCCCATGAAGTTTAGCGGCCATCTTGGAGGACACGCAGCATAGCACAACAAGCCAATGATGAGGGCAAAAGAGATGTCTGGGCACAGCTCCGTTTGGACACAAGCCAAGTCGGGCATCCCGCACCCACCATATTCCCTCTGTTCAGTCTCAGCACGCCCTGGAAACGACGGCGAATGACTGCAGTCACAGAGTCAAAACAGAGAAGTGACGGAACGAGAGACAGAAAGGCTGGATCTCTGCCATGTCTTCCTTGTAGCGAGTTAATGAAGCAAGAAAAGCTTGGATACACTTCAAGCATCAATTTTCACACACACACACACACACAGTGGGCACAATAACCCAAGCCAGCACAGACAGCAGGCATATTGAACACGCCTATTTTAACACGTTCCCACCTACTGCACAAACAAAAACCGTAACAAGGCAACCAGCCACCAACCTGTCGGAAAACTAGACGTCTTTGTTGATAGGTTAAAATTGTGTTCATTGGATGTTTTAATTCAAGTTTTAGTGCGTTTTGAGGCAAAGCAGGATCACTGGGTACAGAGGAAATAAAGAAAGAAAGGCCCCCAAATATATAGATAAATATATATATTGCATTCAGCAAGGGCATACTTACCTGGCATGTAAGTAGACAGATGAGATGTTGTATTCAGGCTCCGGTTCCAGTCTGTCTAGAAACTTCAGGGATGGCTGGTTGGATGGGAAGATGTGGAGAGATGACAACAAGCGGAGGAACAGGAGATAGAGATAGTGGTAAAGAGCATGTTACTTCAGGGATCATTCACTCTTCACTTTTTTAAATATATATATATTTTTTTTTAAAAGTAATATTGTCCCAAAATGACCCCTTAACCATCACAACAAAAAAACATTGAAATGAATGTACCTTAGACGCCAAAGAGACCTCTTCACTTACCTTTTTTTAGTAAACTGCTGCTGTAAATGCTACTTTGACACAACCAACAGCCTCTGACAGTCCTCTTCATTTCGGTTCAAAATCATAGTTTCACAGGTTCACAGGTTAGGCAGCAGGATCCTCTCGACCCAGAGAGAAACATGTCTTAACTCCAGCTGAAAGACTCAGTTGTCTTTGGTAGCTAGTTTATTCATCCCCATGGTGATGACCAAATGAATGTGAAAAATAAATAAATAAATAAAAACACTTAATCAGATTTTCTCTCCTCACGTCAAAAATGTTCACAAGTCTGTCCACAAACTGTTCTGCAGGCTGTCAGTGTTTGTCTTAGGTTATGTAATAGCCCCGATTCACTTGAGCCCCTTGTAGATTTAGTTCACTACATTTCAGAGGGAAAACATTGTACCATTTATTCGACATGTGTAGCTTCTATTACTTTGCAAATTATAATCTTTATACAATCATGATGGAAGTATTAAGGGACTGTGTTAGGAGTTCTGCTTAAAAATGTCTTGACAGCTCTGACTGGCCACAGGATATATAATTAAAGTGTAGCTAGGAATTCCTAATCTGTGTGTAACATCTTACCTGTCAGGCAGGGAAAAAGCACCAAAGGTAAATGATCATCAGACCCTGGTGCTTGTCAGAGGATTTCAATAATTAATGAAGTTACCTGCTGTGTGAGGCACCGCATGCTAACATGCTGATTTCAGTTTCTGTTCCATTTATCTCTCCATTTGTGCATTTGTTCTTGTATTTGTGTGCTTCTCCCCCCCAATACACCCTGTACTGTTATTAAGGACTTAATAAAGTTGGTGAGAATTTTTTTTAATCAAGTTTACCATCTTTGTTTAGGTGTTGGCATATGATAACATTTGCTAATTAGAAACCACAAGCAGGACTAGAAATACTGTTGAACATACACTTTTGTTGCCCAGTAAAATGTTTATCTCAAGAAGTTGTTTCACACATTTCTTTATATGACTGAGTCACTTAACATTTTAGTAATTCTTTCAGAAATCAAAGATGCTACAGTAACGTGCTAACGTGTAAAAGCAACAGAAGACAGACAGGAAACAACATTTTATGGATATTTCTTCTTTATTTCCTTCAAAACAGGAAAAACTAAACTTCCCTCTGGTAAATTATTTATCCATCCAGCAGTTGTGTGGGTTTTTTTTAAATTAAACATTTACAAAATTAAAAAGAGAAACAAAATACAACACAGAGGTTCAAATCATAAAGATTCACAGTATACATGTTTTAAATGAATCACAAACTCTTTTCAATAATCCTCTAATCCCTCCTGTGCTCCTGAGTGAGGCAAATCAAATTACTGACTGACCTGTTGTATAATATAATAATATAAGACTTCCGTCATGCAAGCTGTAACATTGCAGGTTCAGTACGTAAACCATAGTTGGTGGCAGTCCTGAGCAAGTTGTGAGCATGTGCAAATTCCTTGAACTTTAAATAATTCAAGAAGTCAAATGTTTCACATTTGCTTTCATTCACATTCATCTTTTTATATAAAGTGCTTTTCCTTCACATTAGTTCAATTTTATTTTGGTTGATGCATATTTGATATATCTTAAGGTTATACATAAATTATCCTGGGGGGGGGGACTAAAGTCCTTAAATCCAGGCCCTTTTTGGACAGAGAAAGGAAAAACATCATTCAAGTAAATTTCACTTTTCCCCACGACATTCAATAGAACATAGAGAAGAGATTAGCGCGGCCTTCCTCCTCTCCACTACTCTCCTCTTCCCCTCCATCTCTGCTTTTCTTTGACTTCTTCTTGGGTTTGTGTTTCTTCAGCTCCCCTTCCTCCAGCAGCTCCGGGGCAGGTTGCCTCTTCTCCTTTTTGTGCTTCTTCTGTTTCTTCTTCGTCTCTTTCCCCCCGTTGTCCCTGCTGCTCTCCTGGCTTGCCGACGATGAGCTGCTCCTGCGGCTGATGGGCTTTTCCCCGTCCTCCGGGTCTCTCCCTCCCTGCCGCTTGGTCTGTCCGCCCAGTTTATCAGCCTCGTCCTCCCATCGACTACCTCTTTCTCTCTCTGCCACCATCCCTTGCTTTTCTCTCTCCCCTTGTATTACTTTATCCACCATGTTTTGCATCCACTCCACCGTGCTCTTATTTCTACTTCTGTTCTGCATGAGTTCCTGACCAGGGCTGTTCATTCTGGGCTTACCGAGCCCTGACCCTCCCGAGGACCCGCAGGGGAGTGGGTCTCTCTCCTTCCCGTGGCTGTGGGGGAGGGAAGTAGGGGAGTGTTGGGTCTCTGCAGGTCTGTCTTGGTGCTTGAAGTTCCCAGATGGATCTTTGTGGGAGTAGTGGAGAAGGTCTCCGTCCAGTATTGTGTCTCTATACGTCTTGTTTGCATTTTGATCAGGCAGTTGGGCAGCTCTGCTTATCGGGCTGCTTTCCCAGCTTCGGCCGCTGGAGAACTTCCCGCTGGGACAGGAGGAACTCTTGTTGCTGCCCTCGTCGCCCCCTCGCTGCCTGTCTCTCCTCTCTGTGTCATGTGATGTCCAATAAGAGGAGGAGTGAGAGGAGGAAGGGGGATTCCTCCTTTGGACAGAGGCACCGCTGCTGGGCCCCCTCTCTCTTTCCCCTTCTCTCCCTTTCTCTTTGTCCCTTGTTCTCTCTTTTGATTTCTTGCTGTCCTGCTGCCTGTCCCTTTGCCTCTCACTCTCCCTCTCTCTCTCGCTGTCCCTTGGTCTCTCCATCTCCAGCCTCTCCTCCCTTTCCTCCTTGTCAGGTCTGTCTTTGCCACTAGAGGGAGCCACACTTCTGTGTGAACTGTTTTTCTCTCCCTCCCTGTCCCTTCCTCTGTGCAGTGCTCTGGCCCTGTCTCCCTCTATTTCCACTGACCTCCGTCTCTTCTGTTCATTCTCTCCCTCCGTCTCCCTGTCGGTTGGTGTCTCTGCTGTCGCAGACACGGAGGGTGAAGGCAGGAACACTGCAAGAGCATCCGTTTGAACTTTGATCTCTCCTCCATCCTGCACTTCTTCCTCAGGCTCTTCCTTCTCCCATTTGGAGCGAGGGACCTGAGACAGAGAGCGAGTTAACATGCAACTTTTGTTCACAGAAATCATACAAAGTCACAATGCGATTTCCCTCCACGTATTTAAAATGCTGCGGTGGCACGGCGCATGACCTGGGCCCACAGGACACACCTGTATGAGTACGAGCTCGCCCTCTGCAGCTCTGTCCTGACTGTATTGCTCCAGAGTCTTCATCACCGCCTTCCTCTCCTGATGATCCTCAAAGCTGCTGCATTTAACACACAAACACAATTGAAATCACTACTGAAACTCTACTTCAGGCTTTTAATGAAACGTCGTTTAGTTGTTGGACAACAGAATCTGTTAATCGATACGTTTCTTACGTGTGGAACCTGAAAGAAGTGATAAGGCAACACTTTCTGTGCCATTTTGCCAGGAATTATTTCTTAACTGCTAAATCCAACAAATGATGTGTTTACATAATGACTAACATGCTAAGCTTAGTATCTGTTCTTGTCATTGGTGGTGGATGTGGACGAGTAGACAAAAAACAGAATTAAAGAATATAAATATATCAGCCTCACGTTTTACTGTTCACTTTCTTTGAACGGGTATCAGAGCCACATTAAGTTACTGCTAATGCAAACTGAAAATGTCCTACTACTGCTAGTTCACATTAAAAGTGGCGAAACACGGGCTAGCTATCATTTTGAGGCTGTCACAGGAAATTTTCTGTATTTTAAACATTGCACGGTGAGAAGGAACAAGGAGGAGCAGCTGTTAGATGAAGCTGTAGAAGTGTTAAGCAGTAACATTCTGACCTGCCGCCGTCCGCCGTGGGGTTTGGTCCGTCATGGTGGCTCTCGTTTCCGCTCCTCTGTGACCTGGACCTCGTTGTGTCTTCTTCTCCTCCTCTCCACTTCACTCCCTCCATCAGCTCCTCCTTTGGCTTTGACTCCCCCAGCAGGATTCCTCTGTTTCCCTTGCATGTGCTTTCCGTCTCTGCCCTCTCACTCTGGGCACCTGTGACCAACTCTCCCATATCATTTCCTCCCCTCATGCTCCTCCTCTCATTTGTCTCCTCTTCTATTTTGCTGGCCTCGATCCCATCGCCATCCTGTTTTTTACTCTCCTTCACTTCTCTTAGGGTGCAGTGCCATAAGTCAAAGTTCTCCTCTTTTCTGTCCTTTTTCTTGTCTCCAATGTCTTTTATCTCTCCTGCATTCTTCTCCCACACCTCTTCCTTATAATCTCTGAAGGTAGCTTTCTCCCATAACTGTCTTGCCTTTCCTTCAGACACACCTTCCTCGTCTCTGCTGGATTCCTTCTTTTCATTTACTTCAACGTCTGTCTCTCCTCTGTTTGACTTCTCCTCTCCATTCCCAGTCTTCTCAGATTCTTCCTTTGTTTTTTCTGTGATGTTCTCTGAAAAAGACAAGTCCCGATTTTCTGTTTTCTCTTCCGTCCTTTTTCCATCCAGGTTGATGTTGATGCTTATCTTCTTCTGTGGTTTCACCTTTATCCCTCCCTCCCAGATGTCTCGCTCTGTCAGAGGCCATGTCTTCCTTTCCTTTTTCTTCTCGGTTTTGTGCTTCTTTCTGTCAAACGGATTTGGGGATTCACTCTGGCGGGTTTTGGGATCCTCTGCCATTTTAGTTTTCAGGAATTTGTTGCTTTGAGCCTGAACAGACCTTCTTTGCATGTCCTCTCCTTTTCTTTTTCTGTTCTTCTCTGATCTGGAGTCAGAAGCTCTGCTGCCTCCAGGGTTTCTGTATCTGTGTGTGTCCACCCTGCCTGCCCCTGTGCTGCGTCTCTCCACATCCTGCCTGGAGTCTGAATGTTTGCCTCTTCTCCAGCCTTTCTCTTTTTCCAAATTCCTTTGTTCTCTGCTTTTTCTTTCATAGTCTTTATCCAAACGTTTATTCGGTTTTACAGGTGGTTGGACTGATTCTGAGGCATCTTCGGCAGTTGCATCGTCCTGTCCTGGGTTGCCGTCCTGGCAGGCATTTGGATCAGTGTTGTGGTTCATCTTGTCCTTCCTGCCATCATCTGTTGAGTCTACAGCATCAGGGGATGAAGACTCCTCACCTCGTCTTTCCTCGTGTTTCTTCATGATCTTTTGCTCATGTTTTAAGGTGTCGACTTTCTCCAAATCCTTCGTGATCAGCTGCCCGTCGTCTTCACTTCTTTGTTGAGGTTCCACCTCCTTACTGTCCTTTGTAAGTGTGATAGGCTGGCGGCTGTACTGCTCAGCGCACCCCAGCTGATGTGCCCTCTGCTGAGCGCCGTCTTCGGATGGAGTGGAGCGACCGTCACTGGACGACCGAGAGGGAGGGGAAGAGCTGTCATTGGAAGGAGATGGAGAGGAGCGACTGTCGCTGGATGACTGAGATGGCGTGGAGCGGCTGTCACTTGAAGAGTGAGAAGGAGGGGAGCGGCTGTCGCTGGACGACTGCGACGGAGGGGAGCGGTCGTCCATGCGGGCAGTGCATTTACCTTGGAGTCGGTTGCGAGATTCCGAGTTGGCATGTGAGGGATTTCTGTTTCCTTCTCTGTCCCCCCACTGAGGAAGAGGAGAAGGATGGAGATTGAGGAGGGGAGGAGGCAGCTGGTGGAAGTGGCCGACATAGCTGTTGAAATATTTCTCACACCACTCTTTGTACTCCCTTTTCCACTGCAGGTAGCGCTCTCTGTCCAGCTCTAAGCTGCTGGTTTGATTTGCATGCTGAGCATACAGGTAAGTAGCTAAACCCCCACCTGAGCCTCCCGCTGCCCCCTGGGAGCGCTCTCCACGCCTCCTGGAGTTGCTGCTGCTCGAAGCGGATTTCTTATTGCTATGCCGACTGTGATGGCTGTTTTTGCGGTGATCTGAAGGTGACTTGGACCTGGAACTGTAACCCATTCGAGGCGAAGATGACGAGGACGGTGTAGGGGAGCGCGAGCGCTTGTAACCATAGCTATAGGAGTGAGAGGAATGAGAGCGGGTGTGAAGGTCTCTGTGGCGGGAGTAAGGTGAGTGAGGCCTGGAAAAAATACAAAAAAAACTTTCAGTTGTGTCCATAAGTCCCGCCAAGTATGTAAGGAATTTGTATCAACATTGTTTATATGTTACATGTTTATATGTTATATTACTGTTATCAGTTTTTTAAAACTCCCATATTGATCAGTATCTGCCTAATAAATCCAATATTGGAGGTTCATTTTGGAGATAGGGCGACACAATAAACGTAGGATCTTATAAGAATCATTTTGTGGTAAAAAAAACCTGAACAAAAATAACTTAACACAACTTGAAAAAAGGCCCAAATATACCTGGATCTGCCTTGGGACCTGGACCGGGAACGGGATCTGGACCTGCTTGAAGAGCGAGAGGACTTGGACTTAGAAGACTTAGAACGGGAGGAGGAGCATCTGTAGGTAGATCCTCCGTGAGGTGATCTGAGAGACAAAGAGAGAGGGCCGCAAATGAGGGGAGGTATACATTTTATATTATTATCAGTATACTGTCCTCATACTATGATTGGCAAAGAGCAAAAAAGCAATTTACAGACATTGGGTTCCTAGCTGGAGTGAGATTTTGAAGGCATGGCCCATGGGCTTAATTATGCATATGCGCATGTGCACTTAATCACGTGCATATATGGACTCAATTCACCATTAGGGTTTAAAAAAGTATGTGGGAGCGTATATTGTAAGATTTAAGGATAAAGCCTGACTACTCCAACCTTGGAAATACTCACAATTCCGCAATATTAGACCAACACTAACCCTAAAAAGGGCACAAAGGTTCATTCACAAATGACCGTCAAAGACGCGTTGTTTCCACTTTTTTATTGTCTTATTGAATGTTCAAAAGTAGCAAGAACCAGAAATAAACAAAAAACAAAAAGACTTATCCTACTCCAGGAACATAGCAAATACATGAAAACACACACAAATGTACACACACACTTTCAGTCACTTAGCCAAATATTATACTCATTAGCTTGCTTGAACACCTTATATGCAGCGCAGGGTTTTCTGCCAGAACAACTGTCAAAACAGCAATAAGTATCACGGACCAAACATGAGCCTCTACTCATAGAATGGGGGTTACAGAACGTAACCAACAACATGACATTCGCAGTGTTTTGGCGTGAGAATTGTTTGGGCAGCGTGAGACTGAAATTTGTTGAGTTAGGAATGCAAACAGACATCCTATAGGACACCATAGGAACGGAATCATCATGGCACTCGGGCAGCTCAACAACAACCCCCACCCTCCTTTTACATTTCTTTTTACGGATCTGCACGATTCACGTGGGGTCAAACTTTCAGGTCGAAAAATCACATCCTTAATGATGAAGACTGATTGGACAATCCAACCCAAGGTAATCTCCTTGAAATCAATCAGCAAGTTTCAATAAGGCCACCTGTCGCCTGGAATTGAAGTAAAGACCATTTTAAAAAGAACGAAACAGCTGTTAAACTCAGTCTCCCTACAATTAAACAAGAGCAGCCTGATGATTGTTTGGTTACCTTTCCTTCATCTTTCTCTGATGCCTATACCACTCCTTGGGGATGAGGGCAGGGATGGAGGAGGTGGAGGTGGAGGAGCAGAGGGAAGGGATGGGTGCACCCTGGGGGGTTGGGAGGGTCCACACGGGCGTGGTCGGTGGGTATCCAGGGGGGTAACTGCTGAAAGGCTGCTGAGCAGCAAGAAACGTGTGGAAATGGGGGGAGGGAAAGAGAGGTGGAGGAGTTGCAGGGTATGAAGAGGAGGAGGAGGAGGGAGGAAGTTGCTGGGTGTTCGATTCATTCCAGACTCCAGTGGGGCAACCGGAGGATGAAGAGGAGCTGTGGGGGAACAGAGGAAATTACATCAGTCTGGAAACAGTGGATAGAATCAAATACAGACTAGTGCCTAAACGCACACACGCTTCACTGACCTATCCCAGCGCGGCGAGGGCCCAGACTGTCTTGGTGCTGGTCCTGTGGATTCAGGGGAAAATACTTTTATACCGTTCTTTAATTGTGTTAGTGATGTTACTGTGGTTCTCGACATAATAATGAATCAGTGCTTGCTCAAATAATATGACAAAGCAGACAATGAACAGCAGTGTCAGTATAACAAATAGACAGTCACCTGAGGAGGACTGCTGCAGATTCACGCCGACTGTCTGGGGTTGCTCTACCGCTGGAGTGAGGTTAACCTGAGCAGACACAAACATCAGATTTCACACAGAGAGACTTTGCTGCATAGAGTTAGTGTGTCTGTGCCAGTGTGTGTCCTCACCAGTGGTATCAGCTGCGACGGAGCAGCAGTGGGGTCTTTGTGTGAAACCAGTACAGCAGGGGCAGCAGCCACCGAGTCATCCTGTGTCTCTTCTTCAGCCTCTCTGAATAAACAGCAGAAACATCACAGTACCACATGAATGCAACATCACTGCGATTGTTTGCCTCTTCTTCAGACTCAAATCCATCCGTGTGAATATTTGATCAGATTGCACCAAATGTTCAACTTCTGTGGGTGCTTGAAGGATGTACCCACGGAGGCAAACTCTCCACGAGCGTCTGCTTCGTCAGAAATGAAACAGAAGGGAATTACAACTTTAAATTCTTAAGGATTATAACTTTAAAGTGCAAAGATAAATCTGATGAGTCACAAGTTAGCTTTTCAACCGGGGTGGAGGCAGCAGAGGCGCCACAGACGAGTGGATCAACATCAACAACACCAAGCACACACATTGTATCCCTATGTGATTTTACCTGTCAGATATCTCCTGGTGGTTTTGCGCAGGCTGGAGGGACGTGCTCTGTGTGTTGGATGCGGAGGCGGGGCCTGTTGCTGTAGGAGGATCCCCACATACCTGAGACAGTGGTGGCGTGTCTGCAGCCTGTGAGCGGGGCCGGAGAGGGTCCTAAAGAAGGGAGACGGCAAGAGAATACACCAGAGATCAGAACAGAACAAGCAAGACAATATAAATGCATATTTCTTGTTATTTAAAAATAACATAGAATACAGAGAATACAGTAGATTTTTGTTTCAAAGGTCTTTCAGAAGAGAACTATCACTCGGAGAATTGACAAACGTCACGTAGGTACAGCGCTATACTTTTGTTCCGCCTCCCAGATGAAAACACAACATTATGCGGTCACCTGCTGGCTGTGGGTCAACTGGTGAGGCATCTGCAGCTGGCTCTGCATGGTGAGAGTGGGCGGGGTGGGGACGGGGCTTGGCATCGGGGTTGGATTTTGGGATTGGGAGGGGCTGCACTCTTTTCTCAGACTTTTAGTGAAGCCTCGCTCTTTCTTAAAAGTGTTAACAGCCTGTGTTGGGAGAAACAGACAGACAGAAAAGTGAATCCTGTCCAGAGCATTCCTATACTGAAGTTAAAAACCCCACCAACTCTTAACATCAATACACATTTTCCATTCATCTGTCAATTCACCTGTCGGAGAAATTTATTGGCTATCAGGGTATCAGGGGAGACATCCGATTGGCTACAAGTGGGGCAGATGTGGTCCTCTGAATCCAGTAAGGCGGAGCGAATACCTGAGCAAGAGATAGACAGGTGAAATGTTAATGTGGAGACTAATAGCACCATTTATTAGTTGATAATCTTTTGATAACCTTTGCTGCGTGTGCTAATATTAAGAGTGTGAATGTTTTGGCAGGTGATATTTACATATTTAAAGATTCAGTATCTGCTAATCCAAATGCAGTAATACAGTTCTTTAATTAGTTACCAATACCGCACTGGCACTCACATGGCTTTCTGGACTGCAAACATGGATACAGTACTTCAGGATCACAAATTATTTTTTCTTTAAAGTACATTGTGTGTGTGTGTGTGTGTGTGTGTGTGTGTGTGTAGCAGACACTCACAGTCATCACAGTAGCTGTTTCCACAGCAGGGTATGACCACAGCGTCACTCAGCAGGTCGTGGCAGATGAGACAGCGGAGTTCTTCAGGGACAGGATCCTCCGTGCTTTCTGGCTTGGGCTGCTCCTGTGGAACGAACGGGGGCTTCTCCTTCTTGCCGATGGCGTACGCCTCACTACGGACAGAGGATAGTCCACGCTTGCTTTTTATGTGTTTACAGGATGCCTTTAACCAGAGTGACTTTAAAAGGGTAGGTTTGAAATTAAGGTTGGTGTTGTTGACATTTTGACTTGCCAGCTGTCAGAAGTGTCAGCTGACGAGAACACCCAATGGCTGTTAGAACCTGTGACATTTCATACAAAGAACAGTCTTGCCTATATTGTGGGAAGATTGTGCCTGTAACGATTCAGTTATCTAGGCTGAAGGATATCTACAATGATTTTGACACTCATCCAAGAAGCCTCTGCAGGTGTCCTGAAAGGTCCCATATGATGTCTTTAAGAATGAAGCAACGTGACAATGGAATGGAACGTGACAATTCTTTATATCTTTGGTGATTTAAGTACTTTTAAGTACTTTTAGGTGGCAAGTGATGAATGTGTCATGCAATCCCTTTTAAGTCACCAATGATGTAAAAAGAAAAACTCTCAAACAAGTCACAAAATTGTTTGCACACTTTCCCTGGATATAATTCAACATTGTGGTAAATATGCTTATTTGCTTTCTCGCGAATATTCAGATTTAGATGAAGACCCCAAAAAACTGTAAAACCACTATATAGTGGTTATATGTATATTTACATATATAGACCACTGTAAACTGGCTACTTCCAACAGCTGGTTAGCTTAGCTTAGCATAAAGACCATAAACGAGATGTTAATTCCTTAACTTTAGAAGTGTTAGCAGGCAGAATGTGTTACTTTCGGACAGAGCCAGGCTAGCTGTTTCCCTCTTTTTCCAGATCTTACGCTAAGCTAAGCTAAGCTAAGCTAAGCGGCTGCTGACCATAGCCTGATATTTAACGGACAGATATGAGTGCATTGTGGGCATTGATCTTCTTATCTATCTCATAGCAAGAAAGCGAATAAGCGTCTTTCCCAAAATGTCAAACTATTCCTTTAAAACAAAAGACACAAACATTGACTCTTTTGTCTCACGCGTCTATGGCAGGAATCGCGTAACGTCCACAGTTGGTCAGCATGGCTCCCTTTATGCTGGGATCGTCCACCTCTACCATGAAGGAACGAGGGATGCCTGTGCTTTTCTTTATTCTCAGAGGGGTCTCGAAATTTTTATCCTGCTGTCAAACACACACACATCTACATTTAATGCTAGGCTTACAATCAACACTTTGGCACTCAGCATACAGTGCACTCACAAACATGCAAACATCAACATACACAAATAACTAGTACTGGAGAGCAGACATTGTTAAGACACACACTAATCAAATAGTTATTTGAAGAGCAAGATTTGTGCAAGATTTCAACAGAAACTGCCTTATTTAAGAGAAAAGGTATGTTCTGCTCTTACCCCGCTCGTGGGACAGTTCCTGATGTGGTGTCCTGTATTTCCACAGCGATAACAGGTGTAGTTCACAGGAAGGACAGTACCAAACTTCTTGTTGTAACTGGAGAGAGAGACACAGAGAATGAGCGGGTTAGACGAAGAAAGAACATAATAGAAAAGCAGGGACACTGACAGTGAAGGAAAGAAACTATAAATAATGCACAAAATATTGAAAGAGGAACAGAGACAGATAATAAGGAAGGAGTATATACAGAGTGTAGGATGAAGATGGAGCAAAGTAATGAAAGCCAAGAGAGTAAAAGTGAGACTTGAGAAGGTTGAGATACAGAATTGAAGAAAATGGAGAAAGCAGGTGGAGAGAAGCATTGAGGAGACAGAAACAGAGAGGAAGGTGGAGATTTTACAGCATCACAGAAGTGACTCACTTCATGGAGTCGTAGGTGGACTGATTAATCATAACTTTGATCTTATCCTCCTCTGACACGTCTGCATCAGCCAGGTTAACCATCTGTATGAACACACACGAAAGTATGTGAGCAACGGACACAAAGACGTCAGGTCAAATAAAAGGATCAGTGTTTCATTCAAACTGACTCATGATCCAGGATAAATATGCACAAGCTGAAGCTGAAAAATGTAGGAAAATAGAGGAGAGAGAGAGTATACCTTGGAAAAAAGGGGTATGGCTCTGGTAGAACTCTGGTCATCCATCTGTTAGAATTAAACACAAAATCTGTTTTACTGATGAAGGGACGAGAGCCTCCAGGCTACATGTCTTGGGAAATGATTACGAGCCCTGTGTGTGTGTGTGTGTGTGTATATATATCGGAAAAGAAGACTCTCATAACCTTTTGAGCTGAGATAACATTTACACCAGCATACAGCTGTGATTTCCACACAGAGTGGATAATACATGTCTGTTCTCATCCCAGGATTACTGCCTCAGCTGCTCCTGCCAACTCACATCTCATCCCTCCAAACTCATTACACAGCGAAAGAAGAAGCCCACAATATAACGCTCCCTAGGAGGCCACCATTTCATTGGACAAAAAGAATATTTGCTCTCATCACCTAATGTCGACCTTGGTGCCTCCTATCACCTCGATGCTTCTTGTTTCTGAGCACCTGTTCTTAGTTTGTTCATCTACTGTGCTGGAATAGAAACATGAACCAAGAAACCAAAATTAACACGTAACAGATGAGGACATTGATTTTAGCTATGGTCGGTTGGTCGGACCAGACTGAAATATCTCAACAACTATTGGAACTATTTAACTTTTTAATTTGTCCAGTACTTTGTTTTATGATAATACCTGCAAAATGAATGACACTCACGTTGGCCTCAGCTGTGTTGTGGTGCTAATTACCAAACATTAGCATGCTACCAGGCTACACTAACATGATGAACATGGTTCACACTATACCTGCTAATCATCAGCATGTTAACATTGTCATTGCGAGCATGTTAGCATTCTGATGTTAGCATTTAGTTCAAAGCACCGTTGTGCCCGAGTGCAGCCTCAGTGGCTGTAGACTCTTAGGAATTGTTTTTTTCTTATCATTTAAAAAAAACCAAAAAAACAACTAGAACCAACATTCACAAACAACAAAACAGTACATGTATGATCAAAGATAAAAGTTGACATGAAATGTTTGTCAAACTTGCAGTATTCTCAAGCACCAATCTTTCTCCGATTGCGTCCTTTCAAACAGTCATTCTTTGCTACATTTACAGATGACACAGGGTCACATTATTTTACAGGAGCTGGTGTTGTCAGCCATTCAGGGTCAGTATTGTGACTGATCTTTATATTCACTCAATAAATGCATTTTTAACAAAATAAGATTTGAAAAGCCAAATATTCACACACTTACACATATTCATAAATCATAAACACAATGTCTTTTAAAGCTGAAAGTTGCCACTTAAAACCTTAAAGTCATCGTTCGATTTAAGATCCAATGTGCTACAGCCCCAAACCAAAAAAGAAGGGGAAAAACAACTGACCCCACTTTATTATCTTGTTTATGGTAGTTTGCACAGATCATCCTGCCTGGCTAAATCAAATGAAATAAGCTATCAAGTTGCATTATGGGAAGTGTAGGATCCAATGTTTCTGGAGCTTGACAGATAGTGGGGACTAAAAGTCAGGATATCTCTGCATCTGCTGCTTTGATTTTAACTATTCTTTTTAAAATAGGTATTTTGAGTGCAATACTAGTTCAATACTAAACTTACTAAAGTACCCTTTAAGCTTGTCCAATATGTTTGTTTCATTAGCTTTTTCCTACAAAAAAAAGATTTTAAGCATCGATCAAAAATATCCAACCATGACAGAGACCGATGTCTCCAAAATGTGTTATCTGAAACACATCGACCGTGGTTGTGTATCAGCGTCATTCTCTCTCAGTGAAGTCAAGCACATAATCAATACATAAGACAGCTTCATACAAACGACTTTATTGGTAGAAAAACACAAAAGAAAGATGTGTAGTCCAAAGTACTAAGAAGAGACTAAGGCAGACACTTCTACTGAGGAATCAGAGACAAAATCAGGTCAGAGCACACTAATTCAGACTGCAGCAAGTAAAAGCTTTTGAGTTGTGTTTGAGTTAGTTTACAGGATTATAAACAACTGCACTTCGATAATTCAGCATGAAATAACAAGGAGTGGGTTTGAGAGAGGTGTTGTTTAGTTTCTACATTAAAGCTGAAACACATTTAAATCCAGCCCTTTTTTGATAATGGTTGTTTCTGTTGTAACGGAATTTTTATTTCAAAAAGTCCAAATGCTTCAAAGGAAGCACTTTCTTGACTGGATTTTGAACCGTTTGGTTGGTGTAAAGTTATCCTGATGCTAAACTATTCATTTTCACACATTCCATTATTTAAAACAAAAAATGTATCTGGAGCCTGAATCAGACCTAATATTCTAAATGACAAGCCTGTCGTGTAACTTAAAGACATTAGCTATTAAAAGACGCTAATAATATTATAAATATATCCAAATGCTATAAGATGAGATCGAGTGAGAGAAATCATGAAGAAGAGACTCCTGGGCAATGACTTACAGCAGAGCCAGCATCCTGAAACAACAGTTGGGTTTATCAGCTGTGTATCAGCTGGCCTGCATGAGAACGTTTGCCCCGCCCGAGCAGCTCCCACCACCCGCAGATAGATACTGAATGATCTTCAACAATGAACCCTGACTGGTGACACAGCAGCTTGTTAAATTACCAGCTGAGAGCGATTATTAGAGAGAGGTTTTTACTGTTATGGTTAAGCACACAGCACTGGTTAAATTGTAAACTTCACTTATTTGTACGCATTCTAACTACTTTTTAAACAGTATTTAAAATGTATTTTTATTGTAAAATATGATGCATCTCAGAGCAGCAGCTCCCTGTAAATCAAATACTGAGTAGTGAGAACCACTTCCTCTTTTCAACAGGAACTTAAACTGCAATAGCGGAAATGGAGGCTTTCAACAATTCAGATCGTGGTCTCATTTGTTTAAATCAATCAGACATTCAACTAATGTTCAAAGATATTTGGCTATGGTAACAATGTGTGTGTTTAGTGGAGCTGCAGGAGGAGTGCAGTGGGATTGGGTTTGGTTACGTACTGCTTTGGCGGCTCCGAGGGCGTGGTGAAAGTGGACATCCGATCGCTCACTGAAACCCAAAAACAAAACAATTTTTAACCAGTCGTCCATGACAATGTTACACTCTGGAGAGAAAGAGCAGGGCAAAAAATGTTGTTGATCTATGAGGACATTTTATTGACACTACTTTACTTTTCAACAAAAGAGTGAACAGAAGTATAAAATATAAATGTCAAGACAGTCTTGTATGGTTTGAAAGGTTTTTCAAAGTAGTCAGTGGGAAGGTCCCTGGCTACTCGTGGTGGGCACCCACAACACACCACAAGATTGTAACCCAGGCTCTGGATGTCAGCACAAGATGTTTCGATATGATACTCTGTATGATGTTTGTGTAACTATGTTTCCCTAAATCTGTCTTGTCCATTTCCACCTTAGGTGTTGGTGGGGTTGAGGTGTAAAGTCAGCCTGATAATGGATATTCTTTCGCTTTTTTTTTCCTGCACTTTTAATAACTTGTAACACTATCAAGTTAAAGCACAATTTTTAGACATGGATGCGATTTGTCTGAGCGTAAAAAGTATTGATTTTATTTTCTTGTCTAACCTGTAGTTTATAGGGAAAAAATGATATCTGTTTGGCTGAAGAAACCGTTTTTCTACTGACGTTTTTCTACGTCAGTGACAAACACTCCACTGAATAATAAAATGGACTCATAAATGCCCATTGCAGTCACCCACAACTATTATTAAGAGGGTTACAGAAATGTATTTACAATGGTCTTTTTTCTTTTGTTGAGTGTAAAATGTTTATGTAAAATATGAATGTAAAGGTTTTGGAAATGACACAAAGTTAAGGCTTTGAAGCTGAGTGACTGTCAGTCTGCTCGTGCAGGTGGGGAGTTATTTTGCTGCATTTAATCTTGTGGGCAGCGTTACACCACTCTTTAGTCCTCGCTCCTCTCCACTCGTCTGCATGGTGCTGACGGGGCTAATCACATGACCGCCAGTCTGTTCCACTGAGGTCTTTTCCTGCTTTCCATGCATAAAACCCACACCACTGCTGGCTCTCTCTCCTGTCTAAGCCTGACTAATATCTGGGTAATCCCTGTGAACGTCACCATGGAGTTACAGTTCTCCTCTTTCCTTTACTTCCTGTGATCATATTTTATCATGGAGATGTTATCCAAAACAGTTTTATCAACTGAAAGATTGTGTAAGAGGCGTCTGTATGGATTCCTCGTGATGCTGCTTATACCACTGCTTTCTTCACTATTGTGGTCGTCTACCTGCAACCACAGCAACAGCCTGCCAACATATGCTGCTGCTCAAAACCATCGCAATAAGCAGAAACAACAAGGACCCGCTCTATATTACCGGATCCTGCACTTTTATACTAATAAGAGCTAATGATCTACAATCATTGTCAACTAGTGTCCTTGTGATTCAGGCCGTTTAACAGCAACTATGTACATTTTATAAACCTTATCTTATTTATAAAATGTTGCTATTATTGAGGCTGTATTTATTTTGCTGAGCAGAAGCTAAAAACATTTTACACCAATATTTAATCAAGTTTCTATATTATAATGATCTTAGCTTAGCTGAAGCTTTAGCTAAAATTCACTGTCATCATTGGTTTATTTTGAAACGTACTACCTAATTGTTGCTTTGTTTCTTGGTGGAGTCCTCTAAGAGTGCCATGACAACACTAAATGTAGACTTGGAGGTGCCAGGCGGTAGCTCTTGCAGGCAGGGTGGAGTCTTTGCAACAGCAGGGATATCCTCACTAATAACAGTTCAGCTACAGTAAGTGCCAAAAACCAGGTAAACACACTTACATGTTGCGAGTCTTGCTGTTCGAGCTGGACTTGACTCCGATGATGGGGATCCTCCTGACGATGACGGACGAGCCTTTGGGGATCAGGCCTTCATCATCTGTGTACTCTGAGGAGGAGGAGGGGGGTTAAGATCTGAGTATTAGCTCACCCAAAATGATTAGTTAGGATTTCTTTAAAGACGCAGGTATAATATTTACCATTGTAAGAAAAGTCACGCACCCTTCGCCGACACTCACTTAATGTGAGAATGACTCTTTGATAAGGTCTGAAACAAGGATGACTTTATTTGACTTGTCTCATTATTGATTAATCTGTTTATTATTTAATTTTATTATTTAAGATGTTTAGTTTACTAGCACAGAAGCCAACAAATACACCCCCAGAGAGAGAGCCAGTAAATGATTGGCATTTAAAAAAAAAAAAAAAAAAAAAAGACTAACAATTCATGTATTATCAGAATAGTCAAATCAATTTATAGACTAATTGTTTGTGTTCTAGGTTTAAATATCAGTCAATTCTACTGTGTAAATCTGCTAAATTAAACACATCAATGTATTTGCTGATGGATAATGTTGAATGTGATTATTCATGTTTCTTAAAACAAGACAATTAAGACTTAATATTAATTTTACAGCCCGGAAAACTCTCTCAACACTCGTACTTTACTGTAAGTCACTAAGTACTGAATTGTAAAAGAAATCAAAGTTATGATTTGCAGTCTGCTCTCCAGAAAACTACAGCGCTGTTATGACACTGACATTTAATGAAAGAAACCTGAAAAGTGTGACTCCCTTAACCCTTCCTATGATAAATGATACTCTGTTGTCTTTCTGTATTTCTATAAACTCGTACACAGCAGAGGCTGTATCCTCTTGTGCCTTCCTTCAACTTAGTGAGTTTATTTTATCAGTATTGCAGTGTATTTCCATCACTCATGATTCCTGTATTGATGGTTTTCTTGTGTGTGCGTGTCAGGCTGGACTTTAATCTTATGGTCTCGACTAGGTGGTGCCCCTACCCCACCTTTGCTATTTTTAAACCGCATCTCTGCTGGGACTTTTACATGCATGGCACTGACAGAGCTGATCCACCCCCACCAGGCCGTGTAATTAAAGGCATAAAGCGTAAATGCAGCAGGAATGTGGCCCTTTCATGAGACCCCTTTGTCATTGCTTGACTTTTCTGGGGGGGGGGGGGGGGGGGGGGGGGGGGGGGGGGGGGGGGGGGGGGGGGGGGGGGGGGGGGGGGGGGGGGGGG
>JAVQJL010002076.1:0-10699 GCA_036024295.1 Nannoperca obscura
TTGTTAATAACATTTATGCTTTGCTCTGCACGATCCCAACTCAATATATCTATATCTAACTATATAAATCTATCTCTATATATAAAAATATCAATGACCTATTCATACTTGTAGCACCAATGCTATTAAGAAATGTAATCTATCATAAAGGACTTGAGTTAAGGTGCATAACAAATGTTATTACGTGATTTGGGTCATGCACTCGCTGAACACTACAGGACAATAATGGAAAACTTTAGGGTTTGCAAGCAAAAGTTTGGAAAGTTTCTCTCTCAAACCACTTTTTTGATGCTTTAAAAAGAAACAAAATTCTCTCCATAGACAACAAGATGCAGAAAACACTAAAGCTGCACAACTGAACCACACCAGCGCTGCGTCGTTCGATTGGCGACAGTTTAATTGGCTCCAGCTGTAACACACACATTAGTAATCATGCTAATCAGGGCGGGGCCACGATTATAAAATGTATGATGATTTATTTGGCTGCTATCGGCCAGAAAGACAGAAAGAAAGTAATTCTCTCGCTCCATAATCATTGATTAGCAGATTATAAAGATTCTGCACACACACACACACACACACACACACACAGACTATGTAGAAACAGAAACACGCACCCGCAGGTCTCCGTTGGCCAGGTGTGGGTTGTGGTGTCCGGGGTAGGTGCCGTAGATGGGCTCTTTGCAGTAAATCTTAATTACGCAGCGGTCCTGAACGTCCCGCGGGTCCTCCAGCTCGTAGAAGACGTTACGGGTCTCATCTTTGATCAGCAGAGCCGTGCTGGGAGACCTGAACATCAATAGCCATCAAAACACTGATAAACAGTCCGTGCACAGACAATTCCAGCTGCAATTACCCGCTAATAACCAGCAATGTGCACTCATTCACAGACGGGGAGGACCTGGAGCCGTAATGAGAGAAATATTTAGTTTGGAGTTAAGAGGGTCCTGCTGACAGCAACACTGTGAATTATTCACATAATCTATAATTAAAGTGCCTTTTCATCACATTACTTTTCTGGATAATTGAAAAATGTGTGTCCTGTAAACACACAACATAGTGTAACATCAGGTCTGAGCTGTTTCAGCTGCTAATCGTTGGTGTTTGATTGGTTGTGTGTGATTATTCCTGACACGGTGTTTAAAAAGAAGGGTTTGTGCTGCAGTGAGAGCAGCTCCTGCAGCACTTCTGTTCCCATGAAGTGGTTTTTACTCCACACATGAACTCTGTGCTGTGATTTATAACACGGGGGAGCGTGTGCGTGCCACGCGTGCAGGACTTCCTGTTTGCACAACGTAGCAGCTGTTGAAATAACATGAATCGGTGCTAATGTTAGCAACCTAGGCTAACTAGCTTCCACTTGTTCCTCCACTAGTTAGCCTAGCCTGCTAGCTTATTATTAGTTGCAGTTCATGTTTCCTCACACAAACACTGGAGAGAATTCTCGAACTTGTCTTTTCAACACGATGTTGAAGCTTCGACTGTAAACACGAGCTTTAAACACGTCCACTTGTGGCCTTTATTGATTTTTATCTCTTTCATTTTCCACCTGTTTACAAAACTTATTACTATTTTATTATATTTCTGTGTCTGAGGATGAAACTGCAATGTGCCACTTGAATCTAGGCCAATCAATGACCACGTAAACAGTTACAATACCTTGTGTACGTGCATATTTTTACACACATACTTGTAATGAGAGCGAGTCTGATGTGATCCAGGCGTACCTGAGCATGGCCATGGTGAGCCTCTGGGGGAACATGTGCACAATGAGGGCCCTCAGAGTATCCAGGCTGGTGAGCTCGTGGGTCAGGTGCACCCTGCGAGTCTCCTCCCCGAGCTGGAGGAACAAGATCCCTGCATTTATGGATGGGGAGGAGCAATGAGGGAGATCCACGGTGGTTGAAGGGGGAGTAATGAAGTTCAGAGTCAGGGATGAAAAATAGAGAGTGGAGGGACAAGTTTCACCTCAACCAAAGTCACATTTACATTTCTACACCGCTCACAGCTCATTTGTGTGTGCACGTGTGAACGTTTAAAGAAAAGATGGTACATGGTGCTTATTTTAAATCCAATAATATATTAAATATTATATGATGTTTGCAGTGTTTTAAATTAATATATTATTGCCAAAATGTGAAATTCTTAAAATATGCTTTGCTAAGAACGGGTTGAATTTCGTCCCACTTTTTCTAACTCCTTCAAATGCACCCCCCCTCCTCCTTTTTGCATCATAAACCAAAGTATTGGACTAATGTCACTTTTGACCTGATGGTGGCGCTAGAGGAAATGTCAGAAGATCACCAAAGTTCCTCCAGTTCCTCCTGAGGGGAACATGAATGCGAGTGCCACATTTAATGTCGATCCATCCAATACTCGTGGAGATATTGTGACTCAGAGTCGATTAAGCTGCATTCCAGACTACAAACAGTAGAAATCTTATTGCACGAGTCAGCGATTCACTTGTATTGTTGTGTTGCAGCACAGCGCTCTGACCTGGCGCCCGCAGCTTGGCCTGGCTGGACGAGCGGGCCAGCGGCAGGCTCTGGCGAAGCCGGTTCATCCGGTTAAAGCCGATGGGGATGTCGGGCTCCGACATGGTCTCCAGGTGTTCAGCTGACGCAAAGGAAACCCTGCTGGCCTGGTCGGAGAGAGCCGGCTGTGTCGGGCTGAGTCGGGTCACACGTGGCGTGCGAGTCTGCAAGACACAAGAAGTTAGAAGATAAAACAGAACAGGTAGCAGATGATACCGAGACAATCAATGAGATGAAGAACGCACAAACAAAAGCAAACAACATGGCCGCTGGAAATCAATGCAAAGAAACAAAAGACTGAGAAGCTGTTTGCACACATGCACTGACAGAACACACTGGAAACCTCACACACATCGTCCTCTCCCAACACAGAGTCCTGAAGACATTAGAGTGCCTCAGACAGGTTAAACAAACCCACACTGACCAACATCAGTGGAAACACACTGGAAAAGTCCACCTGCATTAATAACGAGTGAAAATGCTTCAGTTAACATTTGAAGAGGAGAGAGGAGCTTGTGGAAACCACAAACGGGGCAGGAGGCAGCGAGATGTATCTGCAGGAAGATCAAATACATGGATGTTACTCTGCAGAGACTAGAAAGAGCTCGTTCAACTGATCCACAAACAACTGATCCGTAAACAACCGAGTAAACAAACTCTGTTCAAACTGATGTCCACAACAAAGCCAGCAGCTTCCATCCGTAAAGCAGAGCACCGCTGACACTCCCCCACCGCGTGGAGGGCCTCTCGTTACCAGGAGCCGCTGCAGCAGGTTGGCTGTTAATGAATCCTCCCTGACAGACAGTAATGAGGTCCCACAGTGCCACGTGAAGCCAGCTCCGATTGCCTTCTGCACTTGTGGTCTTTGCTTAGTGTTTGCGAGCTTTCTGGAGGCTACAGCGAGCTGAGAGCATGCAGGCGTGACACTCAGCCACGCATGTGTACACAAACACGTAGGAAACAGTAACGATCAGGAGAAAATGCACTGCAGACAAACATGCATGCACACGTACAAGCTGTTGCACCAAACGATCCCTCAGGTTTTGCTCCTTCTACATTAATAACACGTTGAGCGTCATTAAAAATGCCGAAACCTTCCACAAGCACCCGCACGCATCCCTCAACGCCGACAACAGCCGGACAGATTACGTGTGCTGCCTCTCGTATGTTTGGAGACTGATGGTGTCGCAGTGACGCTGCACACCTTCTGCCTCCGAACCACACGGGAATCAAGCTTCTGACGAGAGGAGAACGCAGGAACTGGGACTTTATAAAGTCTGTGTTTGGTGAATGTGGAGAGAAGAAGAAAAGGTTAGAAGAGTCTAAATACACGGGAGGAAGGAAGATAACGACAAACACAGCGGAGGAGAGGAGGAAAAACTCAGAGACGTAAGAAGAGATCAATTCTAACTAGTTCCCAGTTTCTCACAGAGTTGCTGCAGAGGACATTTTCAGCAGGCGACTCTGGTACGTCCATGAACACTACACGTAATATAACACGTTAATAAAACAATGTGTATAATATAATAACATGTAGTTACAAACTGGGAACTTTGCACATCCTCAGTTGCACAAAATGTACAGCTCTTCTTTTTATTATTATTTCTTATCGCTAAATTCTCCATTTATATTGCACTGACTTGCTTTTAGTGGTTTTATTTAACGTTTTCTGTATATTTTTGCTCTTTCATGCACCTAAACAAAGTCCCTGTATGAGAAAACCTACTTGGCAATAAATCTGTTTCTGATTCTGAACAGAAAGAAATCAAGTCGTTTCACTTTCAACAGTAACGTTTTAACGTAACGTCACATTCAGTTCATGCATTTCACGGAGGACGGTGTGAATATGTGAGAAAGTGTGTGAGAGGTTTAATAATGCTGAATCGAACATGGAAGTAAGACTCAGACGTGCGTTAAACAGATGACGCATCGTTCAGCTCGCGCTTCATTGGACTGGATGAAAAATGATTTGTGACGTAGCATCAGACGCTAACTCGTCTGAATACTGAGACACATCAGAGGGAGTTTACTCTCCTCATCACACAGAACAGGAGCTTATTTCATCAATGAGACAATCCTGCTCTGCTCACCAATCAGGAAGGAGCTGATCATCATTGGATGGTTAACGAGTTTCTCCTGAAGGACTACACAGCAGATAATGATGAGTTAGTGAGAAGAGACTGGGAGCTTCTCTATATATGAACCATTAGTTCCTGATTCGCTCTGAACTCAGTTAATAGTCAGATAATGATGAAGTAGCCACCACTAACTACTCAGCATGATGACAGTAACTCATTATTAAATAATCAGTCATGATTGAGTGGCTACTAGTTCAGAGCTAATCAGGCTAATCAAGCTTGTTTTAACATTGTGAAGCATTAGTGACGTGTTAGCATATCCTGCACTGTATCAATGCATCAAAAACTCTGAGTCGCACGTTTTTAACAAACTGTGTTCAAACTTTAGACGAGAGACAAAGTTAATTGACTTTTTTATCCATTCTAAGCTGCACGTTCAGATCCTGGTTATATATCTAACAAGGTAAAAGATTTCCATCGTGTGTCAGCTGGATGTGGCCTGCTGAAATGCCCGGACTGCTGCTAGCTTGAGCTTTGTTGGCTAGGCTAAGCTAGCTGGTCGCTTTAACCCTTGTGCTACCTTGCCGGGTCATATTGACCCAGTGGCCCAGTCTCTTCTCCACAAGGTTGCACAAGTGTTTATTGATCAATTTCCTACTTTTAGCACTTTTACACACTAACTGCAAGTGTGCCGGCTGAGCGTCGATCTTGCGACCCTCCTTATTCAGTTTAAACGTCTTGTGTTTAACGTATTTCTCTTTCCTTGAAATCAGATGACTATTATTATTATTACCGTACATCTGCAGAGTCAACATACATCGTTCTCACGTTGCTACACGTGCACCATGGCTGTAAAAGTCCAGAAGCTCATGTGCAAAGTAAAGAGTTGGTGTTCTGTTGACTCACAGTCATTATTCCACACAGAGCTCTCTGATGCTGCAGTTTCCCCACTGAGGGACTGATAAAGTTTCATCTTAACTTCTCTTATCTTATGTTGAAGCAGCTGCAACAAAATGAGCACAAAACGTCTGAAATGTGAAGAACATGCAGTCGAGAAAATGTCTATTTAGATTTCCGTGCACGAGGGAGTCCGTGAAAAACATCAATGCAAGATTTCAGATAAAAACAGACGTCACGTGGTTGAAATTGAATTGTAAATCACTGAAGGAAGACAATGAAAGAAGTGTGTAACTTCCCTCGTTCCGCCTTCCTGTCTGACTGTGATCCATTCAAGAACAGAACTGTCAACTTCCCATTAATGAGCTGTTGTGTGGAAAACGTTGCCGAGTCCATTTGTCACCGCGCTCACGTTTTATTTAAATATGTTGTGACACCAAACGCAGATGATGTTGTAATTGCAAATCATTATTTCACGATGGTTTTGAGAAGTAAAATATCCTGAAATAAGCATTACAAATTTTTGAACTTTGGGGTTTTTTGGTTGTTAATTGTACAAAATTAGCAGGATTAAGATGTTACACAGGAATCGTGATCGTGTATCAACCCTGGAGACCCCAGGTCGTCTTTCCCGGCTCAAACTGTTGTTTTATCAGTTTATCAGCCCAATGACACCACAACAGTAAAGTGATCAACAGAATGAATCCTGTGCTGCAGCCCCGACCACGTGCAGTCCAAACAGGACGATCTTATTAACATTATTATGGGATTTAAGAAACCTTCACGACATGAACAACCTCTCAGTGAAGCAGAGTGACAGCAGCAGCTGCTTTACATTAAGTCGACTCTTACCTCTTCCTCCAGCATCTCGTTCAACGTGAAAAGAGCTTCGTCATTTCCTCTTTTGACACAAACACCCAGAGGCTCCTTTTCCTCCACAGCAAAGTTCAAACATCTGTAACAGCACACTTGTGGTAACAACTCCACCTTTCAAGCAGCGACTGGCTGCTCAGACCCAGATCTCCCACCAGCAAACACACAGGGTCTTGATTGATAAAGCAGCTGTGCACAGCTGCAGCATACCCCCCCCCCCCACTCCCTGCACACAGCCTTCACGGGCATCACTGCTGCACACCGTGACATTCCTGTCCCTGATCGTCAGCAGACACACTGCGCTGGTAAGACTCTGTGTCACATCACATGAAGTGGCGTTCACAAGGCAGCTCCTGCAGACTGAGGCGAGTCGACAGGACGCACATCTTCAAAACACAAGCCTGCGGGAGGAGAGGGAGGTGGAGGAGGCACACACACACAGCCCCAGTGTTGTTACAGACCCACAGAGCAGCTGGGGGTTAATTGCCTTGCTCAAGGGCAGTTGTTTTTAAGTGAGAAGAGGGGAAACTTGTTCACTTCCAGCGAGTCAGCTCTGATCAGAGCTTTAACACACAGTCTGGGTTTGACCTTGACAGACAGGACGTGTGTGTGTGTGTGTGTGTGTGACTTTTACAGTTTTTAAATAATCTATATTATTTTTAATTATATAAGCTATAATTTTATATAACATCCAAGTGATCCAGTGAAAATACAGCGTTCATTCCCGTTTTGTTTCTATACATCACTTCACATACATATACATATATATATATGTCTGTGTATGTATATATATATATATGTGTGTGTGTATATACAGCCTACAGTTACCAAGATAATTGCCTTTCACATAAAACCTGGAGGGAACTTCTCCTCCTGTTATTGCTGTTGGGTTCAGCCTTATTAACGTGCAGCCTGCTCAGCAGCCCTCAGTCTTGGCAGATGGCGGTGGAGTGTCAGTAAGTGTCCACGTGCCTCAGCGCGCTGCCAGCCGGGGGAACGCTGCAGCAGTCGGACTCCTAAGCCTTTTAGCGGAGGAAAACACTCCCGCTATTCTTCCAGTCAGATTGGGGAATAGCGATTTTCCACCGAGCATCATATCAACAGCCAAACAGCACGAAGGCAACAAAAGCATTTGTCTGGATGGGTTAGAGTTGAGCTGGCTCTGTGGGACAGATATGGCGGGGGGAGTCTGGGGATGCCCTGGTTACATTCTGTATATGGGACACGTGAAACACACATGAGCGCCTTGCGAAGCGTCCGGGCTCCCTGACGTGACACAAATACACAAATCCTCTTCAAAAAAACATCCGTCTGAAAGTAAAAAGTTTGTCAGAGGATGTTTGCAGACGACACGTTAACTGGACTTAGCTTCCACTGTAATGAAGAAACCATCTATCTAAAACTGCAGGAAAATAAAAATTTCTTCATTACGCTGGGATTACTTTGGCCACTCCAGACAGAAAGACAAGAGCACAAGAGGCGCAAAGTGGAGTATTCATATTTGTATAAGTGACGCCGGGAGCGATGAAAAGGAGAGAATTGTGCAGCACTCTGCTCCATTGTGTTTGTGACAGCGGCTGTTTGAGTCCACGTTCACTCCTACACACAAGCTGACGAGCATGTGAGGGAACATGTAACATGTGCACACCATGATTATAGTTCCCATGACCACGGCAAGCCCATGCATGAAGTGTGCTTTTGCTTGTGTGTGTGTGTGTGTGTGTGTGTGTGTGTGTGTGCATTTAGTGAGCCGGCAAACCAACATATATACACCCTCACACACACACACCAACACACACACACACTGCTGCAGGGGGTTCCTATTGCATCAGAAGAGGAGGCGTGAATCCCCCCCGACTCCCAGAGAGGAAGAGGAGCGATAACCAATCCTGAATGAGCTGCAGAGCAGCAACAAGAAGGAGAGAAGAGCCAGCATATGTGTTTGTCACCAACAGACGAGGGAAACGTACTGTACACGTGTACATACCATAATACGGAAAGATTTGACATTTCATAACACAACACGGATGATTTATAGTGCACAATACACTGTTTTTCTACCTTTAACACTGCTGGCCGGGACATCATCTCGCTCTTATACCATGTGTTAGATTATGTCGTGTATCTAAACTTGTCTTAATGGAAATACTTCCTGACTCTCGCCCTCAAGCTACAAATGAGCCACTAATATAACATTTTATTTCTTTTTTACAGACTCAGTAACTCCCTAAAACAGCTGCTCACTGTAGCTTTTTATCAAACGTGACTCAAACAGGAGGAAATAGAGCATTTGTTGGTGACTATTTTCAGCAGCGGATTAATATATAAAAAGGCTTTATTTGTACTTGTATTGATTTAAATGTATGTATTTTTATTGATTTATTGGTGTCATGTTGGTTTTGGTCTTAAACTTTTACAGCGACTGGAAACATCTATAAAACATTTATGCGTCACATCATTCAAAAGGCAGCAGCTTCTCTTTTGTTCCATTTCAGCAGAGTTTATATTCTGTGGATCAGCAGTAGGTATGCAAAGAGCCTCTCAGAACATCAACTCATTTTATGGCTAATATGCAGTAAGTGCTTAGGTTAGCATATGCACAACAGTACAATCTGCCTCGGGCCACGTCGAAGACGAGGTCAGAGGGGTTTGTTCAGTGAGCATCATGTCTTCACGTCTGAGGTGGAACTAATCACGTTGTTGGTCTGTGCAGAGTTCTGCTGAGGGGGAAACACTGGTTGGTTCCTCTTTAACTTTGTTGTATGTTGTTAGTCTGGGAATTTAAAAAAAGGGTCGACTAGAGCCGCGTAGAAAGTCCACAGAATATACTATCAACTATTCATGTGGAGACTATTTCTGAAAGGAAGTTCCCAAAAAAGAACCCGGGAATATTAATCCAAACCTTTCTGCACGGCTACATACCACTAAAGGCAGGTTTGTACTTTAAATGAACTCAGGTGATCATTAAACTCCCATCCCACAGGACAACAATCCAATTCTCACGATTAATAAACCTCTGAATGACTGGAACAGTTCACGCTGCCCAAACAGCAACAACTGAAGGAGGAAACATTCATCTGGTCCAAACATGCACAGTGTGAACTCGCTTCTTATTCTCCCTCAGCTGGTGGCGCTACAAGCTGCAGCTACAAACTAATAAGAGAGCTAGCATGAAGCTGGCAGTGACTGATGACCACTAAAGGCTCCGTTTTCACATTAACTTTCACATTTCACTCTATTTACATCCCAGAATCCCAAAATTTCTGCCTGCGACTGAGGAAGAGGTTTCATTTTTGATGAAAAGTCTTGGAGGCAAAGCACGTGTTTGCAACAGAGTGGCAGCTAATCCCATTTCTCATATTTCCCGTCACTAGGTAAAGTAACCGGTGTAATACAGTACAGATTATATTAATATTATCTTACGAAATACGAGGCCATGAATAATCTCTCACCACTGACACACACAGCACTTTCACAGCTGTCTCCATTACTACACTCGGGGCTGCTCAGAAGCTCTTCTTCAGCATAATCAAATAATAACCCGGGTGTAGCTGCCCCGAGGGCCGAGAGCAGTCAAACCTGCAAGTGAGGCACATTAAGTGCACCTTTACACCTGCGCAGGACTGAGAGCAGTGATGAAAAGCTGATGCCTCCAGTCAGTGTTGAGATACTTCAATCTGGATCAAAGTGGTGGAGCGTTGTCAGTGAGGACAAAAACCCACCAGACTCCACCCAAAAATCTGCCATTTTGTTCCAGTTACAGAAACAGTCTGATCCTGAGTCGACACGCAGTTAACTCGATATGTTTATCATACTGATCGAACAAATATGCAGATTTCAGAGAAGATCTCCATCAATCTCCTCCGTGTGTGCCGCAGGTTTGTGTCTGGACGTAGATTTAAATCCCACCTGCAGAGCTGCAGTTGTCTTGAGGAAACACCACACCTATTTAAATCACTGTAAACATCACAGGCCAGTGCAGCAGCAACAGTAACAGCATGCAGCACAAGACAGAGTTTAAAGAGTTAAACACAAAAGTGTGTGCCAGCATGTGACTAACACTAAATGCAACGGAGAAAAGGCAAGCAGGCATGCAAAGACACAATGGAAACTTATCCTATTAAAGAGACAAATCCACACAGAGGGACAGATTTACGCTCAGACACAAACACAATATTGGCACTGACCTTGAAGCTCCAGTAGTTTGGTTGTTGCTAGGGGGGGGGGGGGGGGCCAAAAAGAAACACGGGAGGGTGAAAGTGGGAAACATGATTGATTGTGTGAAATTTTATCTGGTTTAAGCCAAAAAAAAAAAAA
>JAVQJL010002079.1:0-11040 GCA_036024295.1 Nannoperca obscura
GTGTTAGAACTAAACAGGGGGAAGCAGCGTTTAGTTTCTATGCCCCAGTTATGTGGAATAAACTCCCAGAAAGCCTAAGGTCTGCCACATCATTAAACTCATTTAAATCAGGGCTGAAAACATTACTGTTTACTACGGCCTTTAATTCAGGAAGATAAGTTTCTGCAGTGTAGCTTTTAAATTCTAAATTTTATCTTTTAAAACTGCCTTTTTATGTATTTTCATTTCCTTTTGTTTGAATTATGATATATATAAATAAATATATAAATATATAGTTTTACCTATTGCTTTTTCTTTTTGTCCTTTTCTCTGTAAATCACTTTGAATTGCATCTGTGTATGAAAGGTGCTATATAAATAAACTTGCCTTGCCTTGCCTTGCCTATGGTCAAGACTGTGTCTAACAACACAGCTTGAGATGCTGTCACTGGCTGGATGGATACATAGTTGAATGTTGACCTATTTCTTTAACGACAACATCAATTTACCACAGTCCTCATTTATTCATCACTACACAAACATCACACTACTTCCTGTATTGGTGCTGAACATTGCCACGGGATATATACCAAGTCCTCTAAGATAATTCTCATTTTTAGGACTCAGACTTGTCCATGGTGTAGCCTGGCTCTCACCCAGTAAGCTGGGACAGACTCAGTGCCCCTGCAACCTTGCAAAGGAGAAGCGAGTATAGACCATAAATAGAATGATGGATTGACACAGTGTCTGCCTCTGGGACACATCTGGGCTGCTGGGCAAAGCAGCATTCATTTATAAAATTGAAATTTCATTATTAACACTGTATTTTCACATATTATCCTGCAAGGAACTCTAGGCAGTGAGCACAGAACTCTGCTGCTATTAGCATTTGGGCAGTAGCACTCCATAAGAGGTCATATTGAGATTATTTCCACTGTCAACTAAGTTAATACGGGCACAGTACTCCATGTTATTGGCATTTATTGTGTGTGAGCAAATGCTAGCAAGCTTGTTAGTTACACCCACACTAAGCCAGCTAAATCTGGAAATACTGTTTAGTGCTACATGTTTTCAGGTCGTTTTGGTAAAGATCTTTGCCCACACTGGAACGTTATATAACATAGATAACATTCAACATGTTTTCACCTCCCAGTTCCTGGCAGGATATGAATGACAGTTGATTGGACCAGTAGTAGTGCAGCAGAGCCACACCACACAGCCACCCCACCCCTAGAACATTTTTACCCTTAGAGTAAAGACCAAACTCAAAAGCCTGTGAAGCACAAAGAAAACTAAGAAGAGCAAAGGCAAACTGAGAACTGGAACCAAAAATGAGAAACATAAACCAAAAGACAGGCAATGCAGTGAGGCTAAAGCTGTGACTTTGCATTTCACATTGTAGCTCTCGTCATATTTTGGTAGGATAATCATTTTGGGTTGCAGTTAATGTTTGATTGTTTGAGATCCCATATTTCTTTGCATTTATATTATTTGGACAACATTTGGATAACTTCACACTGAACCTTCCCCACCCCCAGATCATTCTATTTAAACACCCAGATTCACACTTTTTAACTGCTGTTAGCTGACCACTGCAACAAAAACACCTTCAACAGTAATACCTGTTTATTGTCCTAAATGTGAGGAAAACATCTTATCTCTGACCCTGCAGTAAACATGTATCCATGCTACTAGCCTACAACCACTGTTCCACTGGAGGTCTATAGTAGTTCAGTACCCTGAAACTGAACTGATCAGTATGAACTCTGTTTCACCCTCCTTCTGCTCATCTGCCAGGGTCATCAGTCCTCTGCTTTGCTTTCACTCCTTCTATGGATTCCAGATTTCTCTCCTATTTTCCTTTTCTCCTCTCAACTTATTGATTCTGTACGGATAATGGAATGTGTGTGTGTGTGTCTCAGGACCACCCACGCTCTGTGTGTATAAATACATTAACTGTAGAGAGCTGCTCTTCATCTCATTTCCAAACACAGCCTCATAGATCATTGATGACTTCATTTAAACCTTTAGTTTTCATTATATTCAATATTAATAAATGTGTTGTAATGAAGTTGTGATTTTGGATCAACATGAGTACTGAAGTAAACCTATGATCATGATGGACTGTTAAAAAAATGGATGCAGCAGAACCAGATATCTTTTTATTACACACATTCTTCATCCTTTTTAGAACCTGGCACCTAAATTACCCACAATGCAACATGACCACCAACCGTTCAGAGATTCAGGTGTGTTATACTAGTGGCAGCTAATGTGGCCACAAGTCGTTAGCCTGTGGCATAGATGAGTGGGCTGCAGAGTTCTTAGCTCACTTCTTTCCAACTCCACACCACGCATGTCCATAGGTGTACTTTTGAACAGAGCTAGGTCAGCCGTTTCCTCCTGCCTCCAGTCTTTATGCTAAGCTAGGCTAACCTGACTCCAGATCTGTACTTAACAGACATTAGATCCATCTCATTATTTTTAACTCACTCTCACAAAAAGGCAAATTAATGCATTTCTCAAAATGTTGACATATTCTTACTATATAATACATTACAGTTTAACCCTTTCATTTAAATGAAATTACAAAAAACAAGATGCTCCACAAAACAGTTTTATTAAATAAAAAGCCCATACAATAGAACATAAGTCACTTAAATAAACTGGGGAAAGATACAAACGTTATATAAACAGACTCTACATTACATATGTACATACTCCTATAGATACACCTCTGAGCTGATTAAAGTGTTCCATGTCTGTGTATAGTGCCTCTTGTTTAGTTTGTTCATATCGTCATAAAAAATATACAAATCCAATTATAATATAAAATACGCTTTTAATTAATCTACAATATGTACAATTTAAGTGATGCCAAAAAATCCACATTGACATAAGTCCAAAAGATTAGAATTAAACATATTTTCTATTCATGTGTAAATGTATCCAAACACCCAAGTACCTTGATAATACTGTAGTTCCCCTGTGAATTTGGAGGTAAAAACAGATCATTCCAGAATTTTGGGGAAGCCTTACATTTCATTGCTTTTAGGAAACATGACCCCTCGTTAGCACAGTTTAATTTTGTACATAGCTGGTAAACTTGGTTGGCAGATTGTCCACAGGATAAACAGTAGGTCCTGTTTTCATGGTGGGTGGCCCATTTAAAAGAGTCCAGTGACACTTTGTGACCACTTCAACCAGGAAAATCTTCAACAGGACCTTAGCAAACTCCTTCCCCACACACATCCTGGAGCCCCCACCGAATGGGATGTACTGGAACCTGGAAGAGTCGGTGGATGGTTTGGTCATGAAGCGATCTGGCTGGAAGTCTTCCTTGTTGGGGAACATCTCTGCCACATCATGGGTGTCACAGATGCTGTAGATGACATTCCAGCCTTTGGGAATTTGATAGCCCTGAAGTGGTGAGAGAAAATGATCAGTGAGCAGACAGATTGATGCAGGTTGTCAGTTGTATCTTTGCAATCTCCCATTTGCAGATTTATTTAGGTCATTCAAATCTTTGCTAACTTACATTGAGTTCAAAGGTCTTGAGGGCCACTCTGAAGCCTCCAGGAACAGGAGGGTTGATCCTCAGAGTCTCTTTAATGACACAGCCAGTGTATTTCAACTGCTCCAAGGACTCAATGTTCAGACTCTGGAGGTCCATCCCCTGCTCCTCCTGAAGACAGAGACAAATAGGCATGTTAGTAGAAGCAGAAGAAGGTATTAATCAAACTGTAATGATAGCTGGTGCGGAATTGGCTAGCGCTGGTTGTTTACATTACATGCAGACTGATTTCAAAATGGCAAAAAGTCATGTTTGTCATTGAGCAGTTCAGCACTGTTCATCTGACCTGACTCCATGATCTGGCTCCTGATCAGGCTTTAACACGTCATACTCAACGATTAAATATGATCGAGCATTGCATTAATTTTTTATAAAATGGTGACATGAATGAGATGATTTAAAGTTAAACCAGATAGTCCGTTATGTTAAATGCCACTAACGGTGTTGGAACAACAACTACAGTGTTAATGACCTTGTCCAACAGTTCCTGCCTCAGTCTATCCACAACTTCAAGGTTCAGGCCCAGGAACATGACCAGGGAGGTGGCTGTGCTGGCAGTGGTTTCGTGGCCCCCAAACAACAGCTCTGTAGCAGACTCCTTAATGGCCTGGAAACAAAAATGCAGACAGAATTAGTTCAGGCCAACCAAAAAAAATGGCTTATAAGAAGGATAGAAGACACGCAAAATGTTTTTTTCACAAGTAATCTTACAAAGTAGAAGTGATCATGGCACTACCTGCATGCTGAATGGTTCCCCGTTCTTCTTGCTGCTGTCTATAAGCTGCTGCAGAGCATCTCTGTGTTTGGACTCCTTGTCTGACTCCTGCACCTTCTTCTTGATGTTCTCCTCTATCTTAGAGTGAATGAAGTTCCTCGCTTTCAGACCCTGGAGGACAGGAAGATGGCAGGAGGAGTAGGAATGGCCAGAGAGGTGATTGAATGGGAAGGATGAATGAAGGGAAGCAGAGAGCAAGGGAAGATGAATTAGACTTCTGCACTCACTGGGTGTATACACGGTTACTGTATATGTACATACATTAATCCATCAACCATTTCACTTTGGCTCTTGCCTCATGAAATGTGGTTATTCTGACTTAAAATACAGGAGTTTTTGAACATTTTAGCTCATTTTCTACAATCCATTTACATTACAGGAAGCCATTGGCTACCATTGATTTCATTACAGTATGAAAGTCTAGATTAGCTTGTTTGAGTTAAGTAATCACATAATCAGTGCTATGGTCCTATAGATAGTTCAATGAACTACCTATAATCATACCTAACAGTCATATCTAAGGATGTCTCCTTGTGGTTCATTTTAACATTTGATGTTTAAAGCTTTGGCTAAATGATGATTAGGGGTTTCTCTCTTACCCTGTACAGTCCGCTGAAAGGCACATCAATGGGCAGAGAGAACAGATTTTTGATCATTTCCTCAAAAGCTTCCACCAGCTGCTGCTCGTCAGTCTTGATCTGCTCGGGCTCAAATCCCAGCAGGATCCTCATGGCTATGCGGAACATCAGCCGCTTCATCTCCGGGTAGACCAGCACGCATGAGTCCTTGGCCAGCCACTCTTTCACTGCAGCCCGCACCTCCTCCTGGATGACAGGGATGTATAGCTCCAAGGCTTCCCTAGAGAAGGCCCGCATGATGGCCTGGAGAAGGGTGGGAGGGAGGGAGGATTACATTTATGAAAGCAAGAAGTCTATACTAGTATTATTTACTACCCAGATACATTTCTGAGTAATGACTGACAAGTTACTTTGTGTGTTCTTAATGTTCCAATGTTCTTAATTAGCAGACATGGGGACAGAGTAGATAGTGCTATGTTGTCTTAATGTACAAAAAAAAACCACATCCTGTTGAAAGAAAAGCAAGTAACTATCTTACCTTTTTCTTGGTCTTATGTTGGGTTCCGTGCACGTTAGACAGTGTGTCCGAGCCCAGGATGGTGCGCACAGAAGCGGGCCACTGCACCGACACGAGCCTGTGCTCCCCCAGTAGAATATGCTTGACGTTATCCGCTCCAGTCACGCGCACCGTGGGGTTCCCGAAGAGGTGTGTACGGTAGATGTACCCGTATTTCTGCCGCTTCATCCGCAGAAACGTTCTCCTCTGCAAACATGGACACGCATTTAGACAATACAAAAGGTATAAGTAAACAGACACTGATACAGCTCTGTAGATCATTCCAACACACACTCCACTACAATCAAAATAAACCGAGAAAACCTGAAAGATCTATACAAACCAATCAGCACCACTACGATGATACAGACTCTAGAAGTCTTAAAACCGGAATGAATCCGTCTCATAATGGCAAACTAATTCAAATGTCATAATTATTCCAATTAAACACAATCTGGAAATGTGGAAGCCCACGCAGTCGAAAGCACCGGTATTTGTTTACTAATATGAAAACAGATGATGCCATTTCCTCATAATGTCCGGAGCATCCTTGTCCATGTGTGGACATTAGACATCATAAAGTATCTCCGCATGATAACACAAGTCAGCAGCTGTGCCATGCGTTTACCTGGAGAATGAGCTGTAGTGTCTCTCCAATGAAAGGTAAGCCCATGGATCCGGGGGGCAGCGGGCTGGGGCAGCTCGGGTCTCTGCCTCGGATCATGTAAACCTCCCACAGCTTCAGCGCGACCAGAAACAACAGGATGGGAAGCACGATGGTGCACAATAAGGTGGCCAGCAGCGTGCTCAGAGCCATATTGCAGCGTCTTGTTGGAGAGGTGGTGCAGCTCAGGTGAAGCTCTGTCAGCTACAGAGACTCCGTGCTGCTCATCCAGCGCTTTTATACGCTGCCAGACTGCGGGCAGCCTGTTACCTTCTCCTCCCTCAGATAAATTAGTTCACTCAAAGTTCATCTTTAATTGTGGGTGTCGTTCGGCCCCGCCTCCGGCCTGTACTGGCTGACTGGCCTCACCATTTGTTCCAGGGTCCGCATCTTTAATCTCTACCTCCTGTTGCACGCAGACAATCCGCGGCGGATTTCACTGAGAAAAGGTGATGATTCCTACTGAGACAATAGAAGCGCGTCCCAAGACGCCTTTGTTGGCACCAAGGCAGCTAGTTTACACACTCATTACCTCGGTTTAAGCCCCGCTTGTAGGATCAGTAATCATGCCTGCAGGGCGGCCTGCATTCAAGAGCAAAACGCTTTTAAGCAGCACATTTCAACGGCTTGAAAAAATGGAAGGATGGTTGAAGAATGTCTTAATCCCTCTCCCTGTGGGTGCCATTCAAAGTTAACCCTACTTTTAATTAAAGTTCGTTTTATAGGCTGCGCCCGCAGCAACTACTTTCATTTATTTACTTATTTTATCCTGACGGTTCACCACGTGGCTGAATGATTTAAACGATGTCCCCTGGTTATGAGAGATCAAATGATGATTAACACCTCGCAGGAAAGAAGCGCTGTCCTCTGCTTGACTTTTTCTATCAGTCTGTTTACAGAAAGTCTTCCTAATCTAGAAGACTTTAACCTGCTCCCCGTGTGTGTGTGTGTGTGTGTGTGTGTGTGTGTGTGTGTGTGTGTGTGTGTTATAAAATGATATCTCTCCGCGGGTTCAAGCTTGGGTCAGCAGAGACAAGCAGAGAGATGGACGCACACACACGCGCACGGAAGGTTATCCCCGGGCTACGCTGCAGGAGAAGTAAACACCGAGCAGGGACAGCGCTGCATGGCAGTCACCACAGCCTCGCTCTGCATTTGGACTCTTGTTTTTACGACCTGCCATAACGCCAGGACGTGTGTGTACGTGTGTTTATGTGCGGCAGTCAGAGAGAGACAGCCTGGCTGCTGCTTTTACAACGACACATTACATGGATGGATCTGTCTGTTCTGTGGACTGAGACATTAAAAGACAGCGCCCGGAGGTTCACCCCGCTCTTCTGTCACAGTCACACAAACCTGGACACAGCCTATAATCCGATCTCCCAGCATGGCTTGGATTTAACTTTCTGCTGGCTACAAGCAGGGCTGTAGATGTGTCCTCTGGATAAGTCCAGGGGCCCTAGGGCTGTCCCCAGCCTTGAAAATGTATGTAAACCTTTAATTGGTCAATGAAACAGTAACACTTTATGGGGTGGGTCAAATCATTTCCTAGAAAGTTTCTTGGAAGCAGTTGTGTAATCTGGTTCAGATCATAGTAGTAATAGTATGCTTTGAGACAGAGTTTAGGAGAGTTAATAAGGAAATTCCAGTTTTCATAGGGATTTCCTTAAAATATCAATTAAAATACTTGCAGAAAATATTATTGAACAGCTAACTAAATAATATATATATTTTAAATTGAGAAGTGTCTGCTAGTGAAGGGGGTGGATGGGGGTTGGGGATGTGTCTCAGGACTTCAGTTCTTCTAAAACAGGTATTTAATGTGATGACATGTAAAACTCTAAGGTGATCACTATGTAAAATTACCTTGTATTCACACACTTCCACAGATAATTTATCAAAACGCCAGATTTTTCCTGGTGGGAAATACAATTCAGGAAATGTGGCATTCCATCCAGAAACATTTGGTGTGAATATAGTTATTTTCATCTCATTGAAGGAAGGTTTATGGGCAAAGCAGAGCTTTGACAACTCTGAACATGACAATAAGAAACCAGTCAATAAGGCCACTGAAAACTGAATAGCCACAATATTAATGTAGAAAATCCTTGTTTACTCTCTGTGTTCAGGCAGATGACAGGTGATGCATGTTCAGGGTGAAAGGGTTTCCAGATGGTCATGCTGTAGCTGGTGAGTTTTTCTCATCACAATGTGAATGAGTGAAACAGGATTATGTTGTTCAGGTGTGATAAAGCAGGGTGGTGGTGAGGGTGGTGGTGGTGGTGGTGGTGGTGGGGGGGGGGGGCATGGGTGAAGGGAAGTTCACGTGTAGAGAATGATTTCTAGGTCTTCACCTCACCATGCTGCTCCACAAACTCCCTGTAAACCTGCTGATGACCTGTGGGACTCCAGCTCAAGACTGACCAGAAATCTACACTTTCCCCGCTGTACATGTACAGTATAATGTTCATACTGTCTGTATGCATAAATGCCGTTTATGTCTTTACACCTTATAATCTAATTAACTGATCATGTTGAAACTCCCCATAGGTTGAACCCCTTTGATTTTAATGACCCCATGACATTTCCACTAGCACCACCTTCAGGACTAACTTCCATGCAGGGCTTGAACGACAGGATGCCCAGGTGTGGCATATTTTGTTTTTGTTCCTTTGCACCATGCAGGCCACGTCAGGAATATGTCACCCTGAAAACATAATGTGAACTACCAGAGAGGGGTCAAAGGTATAACTGAATACACCAATAAAACATATTAAGTGTAAAAATGTGTTAATATAAAGCTTCATAGTTTTCCTTCAACCCATAATCAGTTCGTAAAAATGAGAAAAGCTTTTAATTTCTCCCTTTATCTCCAGTCAGTTGATGACAATTAAAACTTAAATTATTTAGCTTATGTATTTATATAAAACTGCTCATTTTATTTTTAAACTTCTTAGTTTTCTTTTAAAAATCTATTCTCTATTTTGACACCAAACCAATTTCTGATGTTAACTTATTCAAGCTAAAGGAAAAAATAAAAAGCATTACATTGTCAATACTTGATAATACAGTCTGCGATTTAAAGTGTATTATTTCTATTGTAGAATCAAGTACCAATAAAATACTTATCGGTTCCTACTAGTACTTCAGTGTAGGTGCAGTGGAAGAACACAACACTATGTGGAACAAGAGAGTATGGGTATTTTAGATTAAGTTTTTGTAAATACTGTGTACCAATACAGTACTATAAAATTTCAACCACTTTTTGTAACTCTTGTAGCTACTAAGTAGGGGTTAACCCTTGTGCTACCCTGTGGAGAAGACACTGGGTCAAGACAATGGGCCACTGGGTCAATATGACCCGGCAAGGTAGCACAAGGGTTAAAAGACAAGTGCAATACAACTGAATACATAAAGAAATGAAATGGAGAGTAGAAAAAAAATATAAAGCTTTATACTTTTCCTTTGTTGGCTTTAGGGCTCAGTACACATGAGGTTAAGATAAGTCTACATGCACATAGACTGCAAATGGAAATGAGCTAAATCCGGTACATCTCTTTTCATTGTGTGAGACAAAATGTTTTTTGTACATGGTCCCTGACAGATAAAGTAAACCAGTGTTGGGAAAAATTATTATTATATTTTACTCAAGTAAAAGTAGAAATACCAGAATGGGAAAGCTAATATACAAGTAAAGTTTTTCACATATTTACACATGGATACATGAATATTTTACAAATCAAAAGTAGAAGTACTCATTCTGGAGATTTGTTAAGGGTATCACACTATTGCTATGTTTACACATATATAATGCATATAATGTTGGTGTTGGTCCTAGTGGATCTCTGAATAATCATGTTGGGTAGGCCTATTGTCTACAGCAATGCACCGTATTTATGAGTTGTCATGCCAATGTTTAAAATCGTGTTTTAGTTTAAACATTAGATTGTAATACTATGAGTTACATACTACATTGTAAAAAGTAGTTTCTCTGAAATGTAGTAGTCCCTATCACTAACATAAAACTGTACTTAAATATAGAACCTGAGTAAATGTATGTAGTTATATAGTATAAATAATGATGTAGGCTTTGTAGATACTTGATGGACTTTCTGGAGAAGACCTGGTCTGATTAGGAGAGATGGCATTCATCCCACTTTGGATGGGGCTGCTCTCATATCTAGAAATCTGGCTGAGTTTATTAGTGGCCTTAAGCCATGACAACTCAGAGTTCAGACCACAGACTTAATACAGTCTATGGTCCAGACCAGGAGGCAGAGTTGCAGTCCTACATGCTTCTCTGCACTTCTATTAGAGCAGTTACCCACCCTAAACACCACGGAGTGGGTGTCTTGTCTCCCACCACTTAAATTATTTAAATCAAAAGTAAACATAAGAGGAGTTACACATAAAAACCCAATAAAAAGTTAAACTGCCACTGAAGCAGTACAACAAAATATGACAAATGTGTTAAACATCAGATCTATGTCATCTAAAGCTGTTCTAGTAAGTAAACTATCTAATATCAGATTATAATATTAGTTTATTCAGCCTTACTGAAACCTGGCTGTGTCATGATGAATATAGCCTACATGAATCCACTCCCCCCAGTCACATTAATACTCACGTCCCTCGAGGCACAGGCCGAGGAGGTGGAGTTGCAATCAAACATAAACCTGAACTCAATTATAACTTGTTCAAAAGCCTTGTTCTTAACATTCTAAATACATTGAAAGCATCCTCACCAGCTGCATCACTGTGTGGTACGGCGCCTGCACCGCCTCCTGTCGGAAGAGCCTCCAGCGCATTGTGAGGGCAGCTGAGAAGATCGTCGGTGCCTCTCTCCCCTCCCTCCAAGACATTTACAGCACACGCCTCTCCCGAAAAGCCATCTGCATTGCAAAGGACCCCACCC
>JAVQJL010002082.1:0-28767 GCA_036024295.1 Nannoperca obscura
TTCTCAATCGCAGCCAATCTCTGCCCCCCCACCCCCTCCCACAGACACACACACACACACACACACACATACACACACTCGTCTCTTCCTCTTTAAGTCTTTCATCTCCAGCTCTCTCAAATGTACACTTGTAGCTAATGTCAAGGGCCCAGCAGGAATCAATCAAGTCCCATCTGTTGCCATGTCAACCTTCCAAGAATCAGCAGTAGAGCAGTTTGATCTATTAAGTATAATCAGACACTGAAAATGTCCCATTTACATTTTACATTCTGGCCGTGTGTCTGCTGCAGAGAGACTCCAAGATTAGCAGATCAGCAACAGGCAACAGCAGTCTCACAGTAAGTGGAACAGCTCTTCCTCTAATGAAAAAGTCCTTTCATCAGGTAAGAGGGAGGGGGTATTGACCTTATTTTTCCACAATCATGGCCGATGTGCGTGCACTTAATGCTAGCTGGGTTCGGATCTGTCCTCACTGAGAGGCCAAGCTCTGCTCAAAAGACTTCTACGTAGCTTTAGAGACATCTCTTGACGATCTCACCTGTTCAGCCTTCTGGTGAAAGACAGATGACATGGCGAGGATGGTGGAGCGCTCGTCCAGTGCGGCAGCAAAACTTTTCCAGTCCTGATCCAGCTGACCGGAGATCTGTTTTATCTGCGTGGAGGCGTAGTGACTGGCCTCCCCCAGGCGGCTCGCCACCGACATGATTCTGTTGATATTTACATACGCATTCTGGGAGGAAATAAAAGACGTTAACAACACGCTGTCGGTAACCAGCTGGCTGATCCTGTGGGTCTCACAGGCATCAGTACAAGTGGACTGAATCATTGTTCACATTTAGCGTAAAAATACTGTGTCAAGAAACTCTAATCTGTATACATGCTTGTTGTTTTTGTTCTGTACCAAACGTGAGCAAACTGAAATTGAATAAAAGTTGATTTTATGCCATGGCTAGTGTGTTTTCTCTGCTGTAGTGCTACATTTGAAAGATTTCTTCTCATTGACTTGACAAAAGTGACACTGCAGCAGTTCCCACTTCAGGCAGTTCAACACGTTATCTAGCACAGAGCCTGACTGTGTTGAGCATGCTGGTGACCTCTTCTCATCTCTGCTGTCATGCACAGGGATTCAAAGTGAATGTGAGACTTATGGCTGTGATGACATTAGTTACCATGGAGTTCATGGCGAAGTGGTTGTGTTGAGTCTGCAGCTCCACAGCGTGCTGGTAACCTCGGCCAATCTCTGTGTGACTCTGCAGGAACACTTCCTTGTTGTGGCTGATCCAGTCGAACATCTGCACACGCACCACACAGCAACATTAATGACACATTGAAAGAAAACCTCACACTGGATCTGAAGGTTGCATCAGGAAGTAACAGAAACCATCTGCCCCGAGATCTCATGTAAGAGGATTTCTGAATCTCCGGCACTGTTTGACAAGTCTTAACTGAAGGTTTACAAATAGATTTTTGAGGTTGAAAGCTCTGGAAAAGCCAGTAAGTGGAAGTGGAGTTCAGATTTGCCAAACTACTGTTTTCAAAATCAAAAATAAACTTTTACAGAACAGAATAAACACTGAAGTGTTTTCTCAGCGTGAAGAGAAGAAAGGAATCCTTTAATTGATCTGAACTATGTCATTACCAGACAGCGTGTAGTTGTCGACTTCTAAAGCTATATTTTATTCTTAGATACGAGCCTTTGCATGATATTTTTTTTGAGTGACGTTCATAACATGCGTGACACATTGAAACGTATGAAGCATTTCAAGCAGCCGCTGTGACTAATCTTGTGTGTCTACAAAAAAGCTGGTGAGTAAATCGTTACCATATCTGACAGAAACTTTGGCCAGAATGACATAAACATGACAAAAAAAACAGAAAACCCCAAAGAATGTTCCTTTAAAAACATCTTCTCTTGTTGGCTTCATCTGGACCGGCTGATCGGCGTAAAGCCTAAGAGGCCAGGGCAACCTTCAAGGTTGCTTCGCCATCTGAATCAATCTTTGCAGACAGATGGAGGCCGGTTGTGGTGTGGTTACCATGGTTACCAGCGTGCACAGTCATTTCCACAGAGCAAACACCTCGTCAGGTCCGACTGTTTCGCTGGCTCGGCTGCGAGCGCTGAGTGTTTCCCACAGTGTAAACTCATCCACACACCCCCACAGCTCCTCAGCATGACAACACTGATGTGGACAAAACCCTTTTCTCTTCTCTCTGTTTGCTTCACAGTAAATATTTACTGCTCCTGCGTGTGGAGTTCTGCGTGGAACAACACACCAAGTCAGCTGCCGCCCGTCTGTCTGTGTGTGTGTGTGTGAGAGAGAGAGAACAAGCTGCACTCCCATCAACAACACTATGGATACGACATGAAGCCAGAGGCCGGGCGACAGGCTGACATGGTCTGTGTACACGACCTGGGTCGACTCGTCACACAGTACCGTTGCCATTAAAACAACAACGATTAGTCGGTTCATTTATTAGTCGAGCAAAAGAAAATGAATTGCCAAATCTTTTAATAGTCAATCAATCACTTCAGTCATTTCTCAAGCAAAGATGTGGAACATCTGCTGGTTCCAGCTTCTTGAATGTGTCTTTGGGTTTTGGACTGTTGGTTGCACAAAAGAAGTCATTTGAAGACATCTCTGGAAATTTCTTTGACATTTTAGGGACTAAACAACTCAATAATTTATCAATTAATATGGAAAATAATTGGCAGATTCATTGATAATGAAAATAATTGTTAGTTGTAGCTAATGTAGTTTTTAAAACTAAAAGCTTTGTCACCATGATATATTTGTATTTACTGGGTTTGCAGATGTCCTCAGTACCCCGACAGCAGTACTCAGTGATGTACAGTATGCAGGTATTTCTTTTAGCTCTCTAGTATCATTTACAAAATAAAAGCATCTCAGAGGTTCCTCCTCTGTGTGTGTGATCTTTCTATATTTAGCATTTTGTAATGAAACTTGAAATAGTTCATCATGTTGTCATGTCTGACATGATAACAATGAATGGAATCCAAACATTTCCTCACAAGCGCAGCTAAGTGAAGCAATGTTAACCGATTTCCCACTGTATTAACTGCTAACAGTGTTCCTTTTTGTATTAGCAGTACACGCTCATTTATTAAGACAGCTAAAGAGATTCTGGAAGAATTCATGGTGATGTGAACACTCTTTTAGGTTCCACCTCCGTCGCATCATGCGGTGACTCAGTAAACACAACGGCTGATCCATCAACAACAAAGCACCAAATATTTAGAGCACTTTTTAATGATCAACACGGTTGCTTCACGATGGCTTAACTTAACTCTCTCTCTGTGCATCACATCCCTCAGGCTGCTTCACAGTAAAAGCTAATGGTGTCTGAATAATGCAATAAGACATAACTCAAGAAATCCTCACTGGGGGGCCTTTACTGTGAAGCTGCTGCAGGACGGCAACATGGTAAGTGTTGAGTTAGTTTAAATCTATATCTTTACTCTTTTGGCACTTCTTTGTATCAAACAATCCAAATGGAAAAACCTCTTTTATGACACCTCACGCAGCCATAACAATGTGTATTTATTACGCTCGTTGTCATTCAGTGACATCAGGACCAGGCAGGACTCACCTTCTCTGCGTCCTGTTCGAAGAGGCGGAGCTGGAAGCACTGGTCCAGCTTCAGCTTCCTGACGTGCCACATCTGATGGAGGTGCTGCCTCGTGGAGTGGAGCTTATCCAGCAGACTGGCCACCTGGCAAAAAGCAAGATTCAACAGGTTAGATAGAGTTGAGGTTTGACTGTTTCTCTAAAAATAAGGGAAGGAGAAAAATGCAGCAGTTCACATTTGGACAGTTAATTTAATAATCCCAAATATTGTATTCTTCTTTATTTGTTGCTCTTTATTTTAATTCCAAAGCACCTTGCGATGATAAACAGGATGTAAATGAAAAAAGTGTAATACATATCTTTATGTATATTATATATTATTATGCATATTAAATATTCATATAAATCAATTTTCTCAACTGAATAACTTTTTCTGTCGAGTCCTTCAGCTGGCGGGCTGACATGCAGCGAGTGCCTCTCATTAGCCCTAATGAGGGAGGCTAACGAGCAGGGGGCGTCAGCTGGGTGAGGAAACACATGAGACTGCACCTAATCCTGCATTATGGTATGGCGTGCTTTTAGTGTTTTGTTTTGTTGGTAGCATCACTTAGTGAAATCATCAAGATTCATCTACATGATTGGTAAAACATGTTTGTGTAGTGTTTGGTATTTAATGCCAGATTTCCTAGTGCAAGAAAATCTCTGTTGTTGTTGTTAATAATTGGATGTGTGACTGTAAACAGTTGCCGGGATATCTGACAGCACTGTTACCTGCGTATCTGCCTGTTTTGGCAGTGCAACTCTGATGCCTGTCATTTGTTATGTGTGTGTGATTGTTTCATTTGTGCGTCAGAAAGCAATAATAGATTATTACTTCTTTTTTATCAAAAAGCTTCGTTTTCGAGTTTTCGAGCGATGATACTCATCAGCTGGCTATATTCCCATGGACATGAACCTCCCTGGTATATGTGACTTACCTTGGGCACCAAGCTCTGGAAGTCAGCAGAGCCTGAGATGCAGTTCCTCCCTGAAAAACCATCACTAGATCGGATACACTGCAGCAACCTCTGGCCTTCCCGGTCCAACTCCTCCACTGGAGCCTTCAGCACCTACAGAGAGGAGAGTATAATCAAATGATTTTAGCCACTTGAACATGATTTAAAGTTAAAATGATGAGAGAACTATGATGTTTAAGATAGGGGTCCACTAGCAGCAGCCCATATAATGGAAATACAACTAATTGTTTATTTCTTTGGAAGCTTCAGACTGTCCAGACAGCAGCTCTCTCACCTTTTTCTTCAGCTGTGTGTGCTCCTCTATCAACCGACGAGATCCCTCCACATCCGCAGGAAACTCCTTCTTGGACTGAAGCTCCTGCAACACACAGTGCAACTTTTTTTAAATTGGGCTGAATGGTTCCTTCAATTCTTTTAAATCCTCCGTCCATCCATCCATCCATGCCTTGATCAACCTTTTATTCATCTGCCCATCACACACCTGCAGGTCCTCAAGTCTGGACAGCAGGTGAACAGCGTTGGACATGAACTCCTCCAGAGAGACTCTCAGCTCCATCCACTCCTCGTGGTTGTAGTCCAGAGAGCCTTCAAAGTCGTCCGTCAGCTGGGAGGGATCCACCAGTTTGGCCAGACCTTCAACTGACACCATGCTGGTCTGGTACAGGCAAGCAGAAATTCAAGGGAAATATCAAAATGCATGTTTTAAGCAGAAGACAGTTTAGAATTATTTACAAATTTTAAGGATTTGTTACTCAAAGAAAAGATGTGCAGCAAACCTGAGCCAAAGCTGAACTTACTATGGGACCAACAGGAGAAATAATCATGTTCACTTCCTGCTTTAGCACATGTTGCTAATCCTTTCATGTGAAGGAAATGTAATGTCCAAAAACATGGAGTCTGAGCTGAGACTATGTTGGATGAAAACAAGCCCACTGACCTCAAAGGAAAACTTCGCACTGCCGAAGTTCGTCTTCTGTTTCTGCCAGAAGTTGTCCGGTTTGATGATGAGCGCCACGCAGATCTCCACTGGGAAATACTCCTGTAGTGTCTTCAGCAGAGGCTTGATCAGTTCCCACTTAGAACCACGCATGTCGATGATGACGGTAAAACCACGTTTACACACATCCTCACTGACAGGAGAGAGGGAACACAGAGAAAGTCAATGGAGAGGTTTGGAACAAATAGTAGAATAGCTTGAAAATCCTAAACAAAGAAATAAATCAATCTTGCTGCTCGTCAGACTGTTACATCCAACTAATTAAAACCTACAGTATAGCAGTCTAAGCAGTAGTCTGTATTGATCTACAAGGAAACCATAGACATGGTGAGCTAGCAGGCAGTCACTAACACACACTTACTGAAAAACATTTATTTTTTAAATATGTCTTTTGATGAGCAAACTGTCTTGCAACATCCATCAGATGCACATCAGAATCAGCAGTTACCAGTCAGGAACAAATATGCCAAATAATGTCTTGTGCTAATGAGGTATGGGTAAAAAGAACACTTGAAAGTAGCCCAAATGAGATCAAACCGTTTCACACAAAAGCAAAGGCAGTATTGCAGCAATGATGATTCACTTAAAGCTATTTAAAAATGTGCAGCTATTCCTTTAACACCTTTAACAAACGCCCCACATTATTTACATCATCTCATCAAATTAATTCTGTATTTATTTTCTTCACTTGGGGCAGATCAGATATGTATTAGTACCCTGAAATACATCTGTTTTGAGCACGTGTAAATAAATGCGATATGAAGACTCCCAGATGGTGATGTGGCTGCGTGTCGTCGCATGTTCAGTTACACGTGGGTTGTCTAAAGAGTATACAACATGTCAAAGTATCTGGAAATATGTAAACAAATAAAGTGGACGAAGGGTACACTTGTGAAAGAAAGTTTAATTAAAATAACATTCACAGAGCATTTGAGGGGACAACAAGATGTTTCCTGGTGACCAGGAGCTGCACTGAAACCAGGGCCGAACCAGCTGTGCATGCTGGGAGTCTGATGAGCCTTAAAGTCAGCTGCTGCTGCTGACTGAAGAGTAAAATATACTGAAATGACCTCAACTCCACACACACACACACTCACTCACATGCAGCCTCTATTAATATAAATTCAACAAAAGCACATCCATTATAATCTGCCTCAGGGAAGCACAAACTCTTCTCGTCACCATGGAAACAGCAGCTCGATTAGCAGCAGGAATCAGAGCGGGGCTGATAGGGATCAAATGATGATATAGATTGTGAGCTAGTTTGGTTCAATAACACTGTGTTCTAGTCAGCCAGGTAAATATATTAAGATGCACGACGGTCTCTGTATGCAGAGACTACTCGCCCTACTGTTGCATTCAAGGACACTCTGACATCCGAGTATTTAGTCAGCTAATGAAAAGCTCCTTTTTTCGATTTCATGGATTTATTTGGCTTTTTGTTTTGATTTTCTCATGAAATCAGCTTATCAATGTGATGCTTTTAGCAGATGATTATCAGTTCTTGAATGCACCACCAAGGTTTCTGCTTGCAGCTGCACAGTCATTTGTAGTTAATGTTTATGCACCAGTATGTTCCTTTAAAGAAAAACTGTGTACTGATCGAAAGAGGAAATAACACTTGTATATAATAATAATTAATACACTCAAGGCCAGTAGGCTTTTGTGCTACATGTGCACACTAAAGTATTTGTTAACATCCTTCCTTTTTGTATTTCTGGCTTTTCTTATGTCTCCAGTGAAACCCTGAAACATGGCGTGGTGTGTGGTCACATTCTAGCTGGCTGGGATGCCACAACAACCACTACATGCCACTACCCATTAAGTCACTTAAAATAGGTTTAAAATCTGATTTACAAATGTACATTGCCCAGATCTCACAGGGACATATTTAGAGAGTCACAGGGACTGGTCTGTCACTGATTATTGATCAGCTTTCTGAAGACCAGCTCATTCTTTGCAGCGTGCTCAGACTGTGATGAGCAGCAGGAATAAATGGACTTGAAGTGAAGTGTGACGGATTGGCTGCTGTCTGCTGCAAACACTGCAGCTTTCATGCTGATGCAAATCAAACGCTGCTGCTGAGACGCAGAAGAAAGGAGCGCTTGATTTCACAGTGCGGACAGCACTAAAGCACTTCACATACACTTCACCCTCCACCCATCCTTCCAGTATCTGTCACACATGGGTCTGGTTCACCACAGCCCTGAAGCCCACTTCTGGATACAAAGGTTAAGGTAAAAGAGTTAACACTGTTAACTCAACACATCACTGGAAATGTGATTGAATCTAATCTAAATGAAAGAATACACATGCTACTTGTGTGTGCGTGGGTGGTTGTGTGTGATATACCTGGGAACAGTGGACAGGTAAGTCACCAGCCTCTTCAGGTCTTCCTGTTTTATTCGGTCGTGGTTACTCCTGGCAGGAAAGGTCAGAATTGGTCCTCCTCTTTTATCTCGCCCACCTGTTCATGCACACACGCAAACAATAAGCTTGATGTTACCTCGTATGCAGTGTTCACAAGGAATTCCCATTTTGATCAGGCCATACAACTCCAATGGCATGAAGACTCTGACAGGAACATTTGGTGAGATATTGCTAATTCCTTCTTTACAATGAATAAAGTAGTAGTAGCAGCTGATGCAGTAGTGCGGTAGTAGCAGGTGTGCTTGTAACAGTAGCAGCAGTGGTAGTTGTAGTCTTTGTAGCAGCAGTATTAGAAGTAGCAGCAGAAGTAGTAGTAGAAGTGGTAAAGGCAGTAGTATACAGCAGCAGTAACAGTAATGGGCTAAGTACAAAAACAGTTGCAGTTGTAGTAGTAGTAGTACTAACAGTAGTAGTAGTAGTAATAGCAGTGGCCGTAGTAGAAGTAGTAATAGAAGCCGTGCTGGTTGTAGAAGCAGCAGCAGAAGCAGTAGTAGTATTGTAGCAGCGCTACGGCTACTAGACTAGCTGTTAGTACTGTTAGCAGCAGTACTTTAGAGTTGTACTATATGTATAGCAGTGTCACATAAAAATTCCTGAATAAAGAATTTCTTTTTAAATCTTGATGATACAATTAGCTTAAACAAAAACAGATGTACATTCAAATAAAAAAAGATGAACTCATTAACCATTAAAGAACAGCAGACATTTCTCTACACAGCAACCACCATCACTCCATTATCATCGAGTAGACCATATCAGTGTTAAACTACACGTTACTTCACACTAATAGCTTTAAAATCTCTGAATCTGTAACATAACTCCCATCACAGCTCCATCAGCCAGTAAACACACTCTCCAAAGGCTCCCAGTCCCATCCGAAATCCAAACTGCCTCTCGCTCCCTCTGTGATAAATTATGTGTGCAGAGATGTTTTGGTTAGATTAATGTAAGAAACACAAACCGCACTGTTTATGAAACTGCTACTCAGACGTGGAAAATCGGTTTGTGTGTGTGTGCTTGAGTGTGTGAGGGGGCACGCTGCTGTAATCTAAGGAGGAATCTTGATGACAGATCGTTGTTGGCACACTTTTACATGCTCTCTCTCTCTCTCTCTCTCTAATTCAGACGTACTTCACTGGTACACACTGCTACAATAAGGAAATAAAGAACCAGGACTACATCTCATAATATCTGGAAAAACAGCACTTAAATGAGGTACGAGCGTGTAGTACAATTAACCAAGATATTCATATTAGCCAACATTTTAAGAAGTTCACCATGAAAAATTCTTATGAATAAATAAAATCTGAAACTTAGCCAGGTTATTAAAATAAATGTTTTCTTTTTGAACCATTTTCACCAAGGCTGCAAAGTAGCAACTATAAAATATCAAAGATAATGAAACATGCCTGCTACAATTTCCAAAAAGTACAAGTTGATGTGGTGATAATTAACATTATACTAAGAAAAGCATTTTGTTCGGTAAAAATGACCTAAATTATTAATTAACTATTAAACCAAATTCTTTTCCTGTTTATTAATCATTTCAGCTGCAGTTTTTACATAAAATAACGAGCCTGTTACATTTTCACAAAACGTTCGCTGCAGTGCAACGTTATTACCTCGTAGCACAGGTCTTCATGGTTTACTTGGTTCCTAATGACCAGACCAGACCAGAACCTGGACCTGAGGCTGGCTCCAATGTGCATTCAGTCTAATCAGGTCTGGGTAGTTGATCACATGATCATCAACATGGGGCGCTGTTCAGATAGTCTGCCTTTAGGATTTTGTCGGGTCCGTTTGTCTCTTTCTGATCAGGTTCATTGAAGCTGAACCTCAGATTCAGGGATGTTTTCCGTGAGTCTGTTTTAAACCTAGTACCATATTTTAGACTCACGAAGACCTGGACCCAGTGTGTACTAGTGATGTGTGTTTCAAAATAAAAGCACAAAAACACACACGTTCAGCAGTACTTTCTTTTTACTGATCTGTGCTGGAGTTCTTCTCAGTTCCCAGCAGCTGTTAAAGTGGGAGAACATTTAGATTGTCATTATTTTTTGGGGGGGGACAATATTTTTGGTTGGTCACGTGACATCTTGTTTGTTCAAAGTCAAAACGCATGAGTGGGCTGAGTGTGCGAGTGCGATGGCCTGTGGAGTGAAACAGTTCATGTGTCTGCACTCGTTGCTGCTTTTGGCACACGGAGAGGTGCAGCGGCGGTCAGAGGGGAGAAGCTCACATAAGTCATGTTCAAGGTGTGAAGGGCCTGTGATGATCTGTCCTGCCCGCTTCCTGTCTCAGGAGCTGTGCACGTCCTGGTTTGCACCAATGATCTTTTCTGCAGTCCTGAAGCTTTCCATGGCAGACACAGTGCTGCTATGTTGAAGTCCACTGTCATATCCACTGTTTGAGTGTGTTCAGCTCCACGATGCTGTGACTAAACTAGAGGACCCGCTGTTCAACCTCCCGTCTGTATGCAGACCTGTCACTGTCTCGGATGAGGCCGTGGACCTTGAGGCGTTTGACAAGAGTGGGCAGCACTGACGGTACAGAGATCTGGGACTATATTCACAAAACAATCCAAAGCTAAAAGTAGCTCCTTTTGTAGCCGGACCCAAGTTTTTGATCTCAGTGTAATTCACAAAGCAGGTTAGGGGCAGCTGTCTATCTATCTCAATGTGTTTTGACACGGTGTATTAACTGACATGGATCAGTTACCCGGTTATCAATCAACCGATCACTGTAGACATAGCGAGTAGGTTCAATCATGAAACATGATGTCACTGATAGCAAAGGGGTCAACCTCCGGCCCTCCTCTCCTCGCAGCAGCGTCGTGAAAAGCTCTTAAAGGAAGCTCTTAGTAAGGAACTAGTACCACCATTTAGGAGGATTCCTAGTGATAAGATAAGAGCGTTTGGGAATACGGTCCCTGGACTTCGGCCGCACTTTCAGATGGATTTTGATGCAGGTTCCTGCTCTCAGACTTTCTGGTGATTCAGTCGTGAACCTCAGGGACTCAGACATGACTTCACTGGCTTTGATCTGACCTCAGTGACTGGGATGCGATCTCAAACAACTCGAGATTCCTGTTTCGGACCGAGGTTGTGGTGACTAACACTCACCTGACACAAAGGCAACTTTCTCCTTTAGCACAGGAAGAACATCAGACGCCTTGATGCCTTCGGTCCTGAACGACCCTGGAGAGAGAGAGAGAGAGAGAGAGAGAGAGAGAGACAGTCAGTCGGTGGAGCTTTGAGTATTAATCCCATTATCAGATCAACATTCCAGCGAGAAAGATCACCCGCCCACACAGATGTAGCTTTTACAAAGTTATTTCTTTTTTCCAAGTGGGTGTCTTTGTCTCTAACATACATTGTCACTGGCATCATAAGGATTTTACATCTTTGTATATTATTTTGCAGTTCAGTGGAAGTATTAGCAGAATCAGAAGTATTTATCCAGTAAGCTTCATGTGTACAGTTCATCTTCACTCTTCCATCCTTTGTAATTGCTTCAGTCTCATCTCATCCACTGGTCTTTTTCTGTTTCTTTCCCTCTCAGTTCATCTGGTCACCCGTCTGTCATGTTATGAAATCTCTCTCTCTCTCTCCTTTTTATTAATGCTCTCTCTACCCTCTCTCTCTCTCTCACTAGAAAACAGGCCCAAATGTCCGTGTCCTGCTGTGTGTATGTGCATGTGATACACTGTCCTGCCTGCAAAACACACACACACACACACACACCAAGAACATTCCACAGTGAGAACGCTAAGTCGGCAAAATCTATCTCAGGACGCAGAAAGAGAGAGAAGTAGAGAAAGGTAGAGAGACACCAGACCTGACTGGTGTCTCCATGTTTTAAAACGCTGACATCAACACAAAGCTGTTTTACATTCTACAAATATATATTTAAAAAATGTCCCAAAGAAAGTGAGGCTGAAGGAGCCATTTTAATGTTCAAATCTGTCTTTTTCACTTTCAGATGCATCCCGGTTGATTTGATCCCACGTGAAACAGCCTTTAACCAAAGTGTGAATGATGCACTGGGATCACATCAGCCACATGTGACCAATCACTCACGACCATTAATGCCGTTCAAGGTTAATGATGTAATTGATCTGTTTGATGCCCGCTTATCTAATGTAGTGTTGCAGTGTTTTACAGGAACAGTATTGATTTACACCTGATGGAGCCGTGTGACCTACAGTACAGAGATGGAGTGTATCCAGGTGCAGGTGGTGCCACCATATTTAAAGCACCACACCAGTGTTGTTGCTGCTTAATCACAAAAGATGTGTGCATTTTCAAATGCATGATGTGTAGTTTCGAGTTTAAAATCACTTTAATTCTAAGTAATATATTAGATATAAGCGCTGTTATATTTCCTCACAAAATGTCAAAATATTAAACCCCATTTAAAATCTTTTTAAAGATTTATTTTTATTTATATTGAAAACGTCTTCCTGACGCTTGGAATTAGGACAACTGACAATTATTAGCATTTTATCGGTTTCCTGTGACAACATTTCCATCAAGCATTATCGATTGACTTTTTGTAATAATTAACATAAATAGATAGCAAGAAATTAGAAAAACACTCTCACCTACATAATAGTGTGAGTAGGATCACCTCGTCATGCTCTTTGTAATAACATGCCAGTCTGAGAAGGCACCAAACAAAGACCCCTGCACATTTTTTTGTAAATGCATCTTTTTCTCTCTATTACAGCCCTCCGTTCAGACTAAAACAGCGTTTTCACCCCCCCAAACATCCCTATTGTAAACATTTACTCTGGAATGATCTTCCTGCTGATGTCAGACAGTCTGGCTCTGTTGAGGCCTTTAAATCGAAGATGAAAACGTATCTTCTTGCTGTTATTAGTACTTATTCTTCTAACAGAATATGTAATAGTGTTCCTCCATGATGGAGACACAGCTGCTGGGTGGTTTGGGACTGGAGCTGAAACCAGCTTTGAACACATGAGTCTGTATTTGTGGGTCTTTATATTAAAATTTCAATGATTTGCTAGAAAAAACAGTGTGTGTTCCAGGAAATAAAGGAAAGAACAGAGAGAAAGGAGAGTGTGCTGCCAACATCAGCAGCCGTTTCTCCAACGGCAGAATACATAGAGAAGAGGAAGTGTGTGTGTCTGTGTGTGTGTGTGTGTGTGTGTGTGTGTGTGTGTGTGTGCGTGTGCGTGGATGGGCCCGTAAGCGAGTGAGACTCATTAGTTCATTACTGTTGAGAGGAAACAGCTTTTGTCATTTTAACACACACCGGAAGCTGTCAGTAGTGTCTCTCTCTCACACACACACACACACACACACACACACACACACACAAGTTTTTCTTTGTTGTTTCCTTCTTGAGTTGCTCGTGTTTGAAAGTGACGGTGAGTCAGAGTCAGGCTTGGCTGCGGTTCTGGTTGTGTTCCTGTATGAAAACATAAAGACTCGCAGAACCCACTGATGTTATAAAGCCAACAAAAAGGTTGCAGGTTGTGTACTTCAGCCTTTTCCATTGTCCGATGTTCAATGCACAAGTCTAAGTAAGTTTAAATACACTCAGTTGCAAGTTTATTTAATCCACCTAGCTAGCAGGACATTGCAATAGCTTACATTCATTACCAAATCACTTCTTATCCTAACATTAACCATAATCACTATACAACCCAAATTTTAACCCGAACCAAAAAGATATTACATCTAAAATTTAATGGTTTACATTGTGGGGAGGATAGTCCCCACATTGTGGCTGTGTGTACAGATTTGTGTCCTCACAACACACATATACAAACACAAGGACACTCCCAACACACAGACTCGCTCTCCTCAGTGGTTTTTACACAAAGTGTCGACAATCCATCAACTGCAAGAAAAAAAAGAAACTGTGGAGAGAAACAGAGGGGCAGAGAAAATCTGAATATATTTGAAGAGTTGTACATTTCTATCCAAACGTGCAGAGACTCACACATTTAATTAAGTAACTTTCACAGCTGTCCCGTCTTCAGCCAGACTCAGACAGGAGGTAAAAGATTTGAGTCCTCAAATGATCCAACAAACTAGAAACGTATGTCTGCTGACCACGCAGACCTCCACTGTCTCTCGCAGACTCTCCACAGTGTGAAAATGCAGTTATTATGGTCAGATTGTGCTTATGATTAGCTTTGTGTTACTCTATATAGTTGTGTGTGTGTTTACTACTTCAGGAGAAATCTGTAAATAAAGAGTCAGTACCTCCATTGCTCATGACAAACATTGGACTACATACTTTGTGAAACACTGTGTACAAGTCATTGTTAATTGTTAGTTGTAAATGGTACAATAAAAGTAATAACAACATTTGTTCAGCACCACAGCTATGCATAATACAGTCTTACTTATCGTCCTCTGCCAGCAGTCATTCTGTTCACTCGTACAGCATTGGAACAGCGGGAGACCCACGATGTTTCTGCTCTGCTCATTAGATGCTATAAAATAACGCTATTGCTAATTGGCTTTGGTTTGTTGGGGGAAAAAAAGATTGAGACATACACAGGTGGTCAAATCACCTCTCTCTCTCTCTCTCACACACACACACACACACACTCCTTTGATCTAGCATGTGCTTTCTCCATCAGGGATGTTCACCACATATACACACATACTACCGTGTGTACAGTAGTGATACAGCAGTGATTACAGCAGCATATGGCTGTCAACCATACTAGACTGAATAACATAGACTGATCTTACAGACAGACAGAGAGAAACCTGAATGGTTTGACAGTCTGCATCTTTGCTTCCACGCTGCCCTGAAACAAGCCAGTGCACCTCCTGTGTGTGTGTGTGTGTGTGTGTGTGTGTGTGTGTGTGCCCTTATACTGAGGCTGACATCATCCAGATATTGGCTGGAACATCTGCTATCCATTGGTACACTGATGGAAGAAGACGTGTGTGTGTGTGTGTGTGTGTGTGTGTGTGTGTGTGTTCAGTGGACTTTAATTCCAGCAGCAAATATCAGACTAAATGAGTCTGATAGCTGAGGAGGTAATTAAAGCCAGGAGTACCAGGGGTACAAGTAGCATCACCAGCAGCAGTGATGATATCTAACTATGAACCAATGAGATACCAACAGTTTTTGAAAATATTACTGGAATCCATGGCAAAATTGTAAAACAAACAAAAAAAACTGTTTTAGAAAAAACCTAAATGGTGGTTTAAAATCTAAAAAGTTGCAATATAATACAAAGAGTTAGACCAAGCGTACCAGCAACAAGAAACCTGGGCTCTCGATAGCTATAATAGGTGCCAACAGATAATGGTAGAAAATAGATAAAAAAATAGAAATGTTCAAATAAACCCAACTGCTGGAGGTGGAATAGTATTATCAGCTGATTAATTCGTATTCATTAAGTCCTTTTTAGACAATTTCTCATTGGAGGAGGACCAGAACCAGCACCAGTGGAGAATGGAGCAAACACAGAAAACTGAGGACATCAGAGATGAAGGGCCTCACACCCAGCAAGTGTTGCTAGGCAACCAGCGGACACAGCTGTCATTCTGCAGCAGCTTGTTAGCATTAAAAACACTCAGTGAATAAACTTCTGATAGCCATGAATGACTGCCTGTGTCTCTGGCCTCATTTGCATGCTAGCAAGGAGGAAAGCAATACTTTCAAATTAAGCCTGCTTCAGTCAACACGCTGCAGCCAGGGGCAGGTCACAGTCTGCTACGTTACACCGCCGCTTCACTGATCATCACAAATACATCCTAATCAGAAGAATAATGTCTCACGTAAACACTACAATTACAACATTGCTATGAAACTTTAACAAAATGTTAGAACCCACAAAATAAACTCATGGCAGGGCAATTAACACCAGTCTGCTGCTGGAACCAGGGTTCGAGATATGGGGGAGCTCTGAGGAGCTCGGCTCGGACACGCATCATTTGAGAAATTTAGGGGGAGAAATTTAGCTCTAAAATGGCGTCGTTGTTGGTGCCACTGGCTTTTTTCTGTATAATCTTACCTTTTCCTGTATATTTATATTTTGCACTGTGCAGGCCTGGTCTGTTTAACATTTTTATTGTTGTTGCACATTTTTGTTGTTATATTGAGACTCAGAGATATGAGCTCTAAAAAACTAAACTATAAACTATAAAAACTATAACTATAAAACTACCAGAAAAAGAACATGAACAATATAAGAGACTGTAAAGAGAAGCACTGCAGCCGTTTCTGCAAGTGATCACGCTGACACACACACACACACACACACACGTCCTCGGAAGGCTTTCAAAGAACTCATGTTTTCTTCATTTGGCAGTGGGAATAAATGTCCCCCTAATGTTTTTTTTCCTGTGAAGTGTGTGTGTGTGTGTGTGTGTGTGTGTGTGTCTTAAATTTACTTTTCTATTCATGTATCTCACTGGTTGCTATGGTTACCCCTGAACTCTCTGACAACCTCGTAACAGTGAAGGTGTTCGTGCAGTTAACCTGTACGTGGTAAAAATTTGAACATTCAACTTTCAGGTCACAACGACGGCCTCACCACACACACACGCATGCACACACATACACACACACACACACACACACACACACACACGCACACACAAACCTAAACGTTTGGCCATGAATGTACAGTGTGCCTCTTTTATCATAGCAAGGTCACACAGTCAGGAAGTGATGTCACAGCTAGCAGTGTGCATGCAGAGACACGTAGCTGGTGTTCAACGTTTCGAGACGTGTAGATGTTAAAGGTCAACATGCGGTCCTGCTGAAACCATTAACACTGCTAACCCCCACCCAACCCCCACCCCCGACCCACCCAGCTCTTAGAAGCAGCATGCAGAAACCAAATGATGACCCAATCTTACAGGAAGGACTGCTACCATCATTGAAACGCACCCATAATGCAGTGGGAGTGAGCAGTCGGGTGCATTCAGATTTAGGTTCTGTTCACGTAGTAACAGTGGAAGATACAAGCTTTTCACCAGACAGTGAAGGTGACACTGAGGATGCTCAGACGGCCAACAGACGTTTCAGTCAAGTCTCTATAAATCCCCATAAATATGATGTACATTCTGCTCATTTATTAAGAGGAGAGGGGCTCATTTCCCAGATCTGCACAACCACAGCCAAAATTCATAAGGTCACAGAAGCCTAATGTATCTGGGAATGAGAGCCTGTGTGTGTGTGTGTGTGTGTGTGTGTGTCTGCGTGTGTGTGTGTCTGCGTGTGCGTGTGCGTGCGTGTGCGTGTGCGTGCGTGTTTGGTCCATCTAGTTTTGAATAACGATCGAACACAGTTAAAGAGCTTTATGCAAAACCAAACTGCTGAGTGTGTCTGCAACTTGTGTCACATTCATCCACTAACACACACACACACACACACACACACACATACGCACACACGCCACGCACACACATCCTGGGTCTATGTGTGTGTGTGTGCCTAAATGACTTTAGAAGGCAACAGGTGAGGTTGTCTGCACCCCTAGCAACAGCTGCCCCCGACAACCGGCTGCTGAAGCTCATGTGTTGCCACGGAGACAGAGGCTGGAGTCTGTCATATCTAATGTTGCTTAGCTTACGTGTTAGGAGAATTCAAAGTGATACCGCAGAGGTTTTTCTTTTTATTAATGGCTGCAGAAGCTTAAATCCATGAAGCCTCAGCTGAGCAGTTATCATCCGGTCATCAATCAATGACATTACGACAGTTTGATCAAAGCCACACTTGTCATCCAGTCACGTCAGCATGTGTTAACTGTCAGGATTGGGTTGCATCAGCTGTTTGTATCTATTACTACATTTGTGTTTGAGTCCTTATTAAGCGCTTCCACTCCCCAGCATTGAGTTTCCAAACAGCCGGAATTTCTTAGCGAGTAAAGCTCTTAGTGATGTGTGAAGTGGTTACCAACCAACATCTGTGGAGGGAGACATCCAATCACAATGTCCGATCACTGCAGCTGAACCACCAGAAACGTGTTGTGTTAAACATGTTAATTAAATTAAGAACAGCTCTCTGCCAGCTGTCAGTCACAGAAAAGGTAAACCCCTCCTCGTCCCAATATCACAAGCAAACCACACAGCGCTTCACAAGAGTCCTGTCTTGGCAAAGGAAATCTACATGAAGTCCATACAGCAGCGGTGTTAAGATCCATTTATAGCCGATGCCAGGGAGCGACACAAATAGAATTATAGAACTAGAGTTACATCCAGGTAACCGATAACGTTTTTTTGCTGTGTCTCATTACTGGATAGGAGACAAATGCCGTGCAAATGCTGTGTTTACACTCATCATTCATACAGTGCAGATAGCAGAAGGTTCGCTGTCTCGCTTTGTTAGATTTTTGTTAGACGACTACTTAATGTCTTTCTTTAACTTCCTTAATGCGGTCTTCAGTCTTAAACTCCACAGGCATCACAAACATGCAGGGAAAAGCACGAGCAACCATTCACAGATCCTGCAGTCCCCGCGCGGTTTCACCATCACGTAGCCACGACATGCACGAGGCAGTTTTTGAGGAGGGGCTTTTGTTGCCTACGCACGTAGCTGCCATAGATACGTCATAGGCTCTTAAAGCATAAGTGTAAATCCAGATTTCTGCCTATGTAGTCCAATCACAATGTGGACAGAATCAAGATAATAAGTGCTTATTAATACCGATGATCAGATGTTATCAAACAGATAATCTGTCAACTACACATCTGATGTTAATACCATATACATTTTTAAATTCAACACACATGGAGAACCAATCTCACAAGAACAGTTCTTCACACGAGCAAAACAAAAATGAATACTCATCAAGAATAAAGTGGGATGAACTCGTGGACAGAAAGATTTGCACAATATGAACTGTGACCTCAGCAGAGAGCGCTGAAGGCACGTGAACTCAGCAACAGGGAGGTGAACTTCAGCTGCTCTGCGGCTCTGCACTTAAAATGTCCCCTGTGGAGTTTCCTTGTAAACAAACGCAGTTGTTAACCTTCAGTATTTCTCACAGATTTTCACGGTTTGTATTCCCGAGGCCTAACAAACATGTTGAATACATTTCCTTCCTCATATAAAACATTTGCAAAGTGGATTATTTGAATATGTTTAAAATCCTGCATTTTTTACATCCATGTTTTCCAGCTTGTTCGATGTGTTTGCTGGCACATTACCATGACGACGAGTGGAAGAGCTTCAAACTGTTGGTAGGGGGGTGTATCACATCACATGCATGATTGTGTCTGTGTAGCTCTATCTCGTACTAGTGGTCAGAAACTCCTCAGTGCCGCATTAAACCTGCAGGAGCTTCATTATAAACGATGACACTCACAGCCTTCTGTTCTTCTGCTGCAAGTCATGGAATAATAACACGACAACGTCAGCAGAAGACGAGCAGCTGCTTGGTGGAAAAAAAGCCAAAACCCAGTATGTAAGGCTGTTGTGTGTAGAGTCCTTCAGCATCACTCAGGCTGATTTCGATGATTTGATGCCTTGACTGTCAACAGCAACCGACCAGGACTAGAGCCCCCTCAGTCCAGCTTGTGGCAGCAGTCAGCACTCAAGTATCAAGTGTACTGAGCATGAATTATTCATTTCTGTCTCATTATTTTAACATATTACCTGCATATATTCTTTAACACTGCAGGGTGAATATGTTTCCTACCTGAATCTCTCTCTCTCACACACACACACACACACACACACACACACACACACTTTAATGGCCTCAGCTCCAGTTTCCCCTGCAGAGGAAACCCACATCCATCACTCTTCCAACACAAACCACACACTGCTCTCTCGCTCACTGTCTCTCACAACCACACTTCCACACGTGTGCACGTGCACACACACTCAGAAAGAGAGAGCTTGTAATAGTTAAGTGCTTGCCAGGCATCACACCCAGGCCACGCAGACACAGCAGATGATGTATTCTCCATAGGGAAGCTTCTTCTCATAAAAGGGCAGTTGCTGAAAAAAAAAATACAATGCAGTTATTAGAGAGACAACTGTCTGTTTTCTAGCTCTCTGTCTCTCTCTCTCTCTGTGTGTGTGTGTGTGTGTGTGTAGTATTCACAGTATTCAGTACACACAGTCAGTTTAACTTACGCCTCATTTCTGGATAATTGACTGTGAGACTCTCCTTGCTGTTTCCACAGTTATAACAATGAGCTTTTCCTCCTATTAAGGACTCAAGGCTGCTCTGTTGTACACACACACACACACACACACACACACACACACACACACACACACACACACACGTTAGTGGATGAATGTGACACAAGTTGCAGACACACTCACGGCAGTTTGGTTTTGCATAAAGCTCTTTAACTGTGTTCGATCGTTATTCAAAACTACTAGATGGACCAAACTCTCACACACACACACACACACACACACACACACAGTTGGCTGAAGGCCTGAGGAAGACCTTGTGTGTGCCTGCATGTACACATGTATCTATATATGTGTACTGTCTCTGTCCATCACCACCATCTGACTCATTCAGCAGGAACCAATCAAATCAAAGCTTCGGTTTGGGGGTGATGACATCATTTGTGCTGCGTTCCAACCACATAGAGAGATGCCATCTGGAGGCTGCTGACTCAGCACAACACACACACACACACACACACACCCACACACACACACACACACACACACACACAGCAGAATCTGTTAGTATTGTAGCCTGAGATCAAACAGAACTGGTCTCAAACGCAGGCTTGAGGGGGAAGAACAGTACATTGATTCTGATTCAGGGGTTTGATGCATCATCTTGCAGATAGGTACAGAGTTTACAGATTTCGGGCTCCACCCCTATACAATTGAGGTGAATGACATTTCATTCCTGGTGCTTACGGCATTTTATAATTACATCAACGTCACATTTACTCCTGATAAACCAGACCTGCAACCTGTGAGCAGTTCTCATCGTGAGATCTGTGGATTATCCAGACAAGATTGTCTCTGAATGAGATGCTTTCGATTTATTGAATTGCTGTGAGCGCCACAAAATGAAATTGTATTGACCTACATTGTATTGGGGTGAAGGCAGAAACCTACCCCAACTATTACAAAACCAAAACCGGATGGCTAAATTCCTCTACGGGTGCAAAGTGTAATTTGGGTGAACTCACCCTTTAAAGACTATCAGGTGTAACCATTGAACTCCAACATGAAGACAATGTGGAATAAAACCACACTCAATATGCAAAATACACATCTGATTAGCACACTGTAGTAGAAGCTAGCAGGCTGCTGCTGGTTAGCTAGCAAACAGTGCTGAACAGGCTAACTGACCAGTGTTGTGATGGAGTAAAGATGAGCTGTAGCATTATATCAGCTGGAACCAGTACTTCAGTATCAGGCAAGAAATGGGAAAGTCAGCCACAATCACCCAGCAGGACAACAGACGGGTTAGCATACAGTGTGAACCAAACATGACATGACTTCCACCGGCTGGCACTCCAGCCCCGCCTCAGGTATAGGCATTGGATTTCATGCATGTGTTGGGTAAATCCAACATACATTATGGGACAAATGCCAGGGGAACAGGAAAACACATACAATTAATTACAAGGTTGGAGGAACAGAAGCCAAAGAAAAGTCTTGTTTTACTTTTAATAAATAATCTGCCAGCATATCCATCACACACACACTTGTTTATCCTGCTGAGACACTTACAGACACATGCACATGATTAATCAGAGAGGTCAGAGGTCAAGAGGAAGCCAGAGGTGCCTTCCTCATGGAAAGACAGAGCTAGAGACAGAGAGGAACCAAATGTTAAAACATGGAACACGTGTTTCAGCTATCAGATGAAACTCTCTCTCTCTCTGGATCAGCTTTCAGTCTCCAGACAGCAGCTGTCTGTAGAGAGGAAAAACTTAGACTGAGTGGTCAGACATGGAATGTGTGTGTGTGTGTGTGTGTGTGTGTGTGTGTGTGTGTGTATGTGTGTGTAGAGCCTGGTGACAGTTAGGTACTTAGAGGCGCCACATTCACTGTAACAGCAAACACATTTCTAATCTGCGACTTCTATCATAGACAGTGTAACATTAATTATTAGCAGTGGTGGAAAGTATTAGTACAGAGGTGCTACGTGCTAATTCTTCTTGAATATTTTCTTTACCAAGAATATCTAATATCTTCTTACTAAGCTACACTCATTTATTTGACAGTTAAAACTATAGTTAGTTTCAGATTAATATTTTTTGAAACATAAAATAAATTTAAAAAACATTGTTGAAGATTAAACCAGTGCTTGGTAATCTTTTTACAGAAAGCAGCGTCTATTTGAGGCTCCTTGTCGTGTTTCAGATGTCTATAAATGGAGATAAAGTCCAGAAAATACCAAAACTTAATATAAATTTGGGTCGCAGAACTATTTTTATTTTTCCTAATCATCTCACAACTGCTAAGATTTATCCTGGCAGCCTTTGGAAGGGGCCTTTCCCAAAGTTGGGAACCAGTGGATTACAAGTAAAGCACCTTACTTACTGTACAGACTCAATAGCAGTTAAAACCTCAAGCAGCTACAACAGTGAATCAGATCTATTCAGCGACGACAGCGCTGCGTTTTGTTCCTGTTGGGCTCCGACTCTGCTCAAGCTCTGATTTCACAGCTCTGGGTGGTGTGTGTGTTTTCCTGATGGCCGCTGAGGCCCATGGGTACCAGGACTAATTAGAGCCACTCAAAACAGCGGACTGTCAGAATTAACAGCACTGTGATACAAGACATGCAATAACAGGTTAAAACCACTACAAACAGACCCTGTAATGTGTATGTCCATGTTGGGATATTCAACAGTGTTAGTTTTTCGTTAGTGTAAATATTCTCTGTGTGATCTGATCCAGTCCAAACCACACTCAGCTCCTAAAGCTGCTAATCAATACACTATATTGTGATTGTAAACTGAATGTTGTCAGCCTACAGTAGAACCAGTGATTCGGACTAATCAGTGTGCTATGAAGAGCTCCTGGCAGGTACGGGAGTGACTGTTCGTTAGAAAACAATAAGCACAGACGTGCTGAAGCATCACTTGTAATCAGAACTGGAGTTTTCTTCATTGAAAGAAGAGAAAGAACGGCACCAAAGTCTTTTCTCGGTGGAAAAGATGTTGTCACTCTTCTCTCTCTACATCACATGGTTTGTTGATGTGATTGGTTGAAGCTGAAGCCCGTGACAGATATGAAAGACAGATGGTTTTGAAAGGACCTGTCCTTTTTCCAAACAGTTTCCAAGGACGACATCTGGCGCGTCAGGTAAGTGCAGCGGCAGTCTGAAGTGAAACCTGGATGATCCTTACCATTCACGTTAGCCATGCCTGTCCCCGGAGCTTTAGCATTAGCCAGTTACAAAGGCATTTTACCCAGGCCCACCTGTCAGCTGGCAGGATGAACACACGCCGCCCTTTTCTGCCCTGATCTTCTGTTTAATCTCTGACAAATGTTGGATGAGCATCATGGGAGGAGGGAACAGTGAGACTAAATTCTCAGATCATGGATGTAAAGCCCGAAAGATCAGATGATAATTACACCTTCAACTGAGGAATATTGAGGATTCATGTTTCCACTCTTGTTCTATTTATACTCTTCAGTAAGCCAGGTCCTGTTCCCTCAATTACAGCCTGACACACTGTGTGTGTGTGTGTGTGTGTGTGTGTGTGTCTCCTCTAACGACGAATGAGCTTGAATTAGTGCTCGGCTCAAAGAAAGAAAGATTAAATAAAAAGAATGGGAGGAGAGAGGTAGAAGCACTACCAAACTGTGGAGGAAGGATAACGACGTAGGAAATGAATAAAATAAATGACCACACAAAGAAACCACTTTGAAAAAGGAAACACAAAGAAAGAAAGAATCAAATGAAGAGCGTTGTGAATCAGTCCCAGCTGCTTCATTCATGGAAACTATGAAATGAATGAAATTCAGGATTTAAATGCACACACGAACATACACAATAGCACAGTGAGGCTCTCCTGCAAAGAGCTACTTGTGGTTGTACTGCAGTGTTTTTTCAACTGTCACACACACACACACACACAAACTCACTGACTCAGGCCAGACCACAGCATACTAAATCTTCATATGCCTTAAAGGTTCAAAGTTTTAGGCTGAGCTGACGTTAAACTGAGGACGAGCAGTCAGGAAAACCAGGAGGCCAGCTCACGAGTCAGTCCATGTCGTTTGGAGCATACCATCTCTTAATTTAAAGGTATAGTTCAGAGATTGTGACACAAGGTGGAGCTCTCGAAGTGTTACTTTCAGCAGTATTGATAGATTTGTAGAACTTTAGTCCAGTTTGTACCGAGCCAATCTTCACAGTTCCAGAGACGTTACTCCATCCGGGGTTTTTAGTTAACGTACTTATTGTGGTCCTGTTGCAGGGGGGTTAAGAGGGGCAGAATGGGTGGTCATCACACCCCCCACCCACATACACACACACACACACACACACACACAAACACACACACACTCTCAGCACTTGACCATATTCCGGTTTGCTTTCTCCTCATGCCATCCACACCAGTGTCTGTTATGGGGACAGCATGCTTCGTCAGAACTGCTGGTCAGAAGGTCAAATAGCTTTGGAAACCCCCTACAACCTTTCTGACTTCGGAAATGGGGGTGGGGGTGGGGGGAAGGGGGTTCAGCTGTGCATGGAGGTGAGAAAGAAGCCATGGTCTGAAGTTCTCCTTCCCGCTCTCCTTTTTCATTCACAACTATTTCTGTTACTTTTAACGTGTAGCACCAAGTGCAACACTATCTTCTTCTTCCACCCCCCCACCCCCAACCTTGAGTGTGGTTGTTGTGGAACATCTATAAACACTTGTGCTTTCCAATGAAGAGAGGAGTCCCATGGCCCTGCTGTCACTGTGTGTTGGTGTTTGGCAGCTTATTTGATATTATATTGAAGTTAATGTAGAGGTGTGTCAGGTTTTGAATCCTGACATCGAACTATTTTCTTAATGACATCCCCGCTGTGTTGCTGTCAGTAGGCTGGCGTATGGAAAAATGTAAAAAGAAAATGATTATAATTAAAGAAACAATCATACCTAATCTAGTGCGTCCTCGTCTCAGAGGAACAAGAAAGGTTTTCTGAACCTGTCAGATGAAACTAGCATTACTGATGAACTGGAAACAGACACACCAGGACCCCCCCCCCCCCCCAAATCCCCCGGATGTGTTACACACGCAAGTGGAAATTTCGCTGTAAATGATCAACGTGATGTGCTGCTGGGTCTTGAGGGACTTCTCTGAACTCCAGGGAATTTCGCTGATTTGCTGCCTAATCGAGGCTTAGATGAGAAAATCACAACCAGTTTGTTCTCTGGGAGTTCCACATGGACGCACAAGTAATGTTGCTTCAAATCACACACAATTTAGACTTTTGAGATTATGCTTACTGTCCATAATTGTGTTCACATAATCAATAAAATAGAATGTCTGTGATTGTCTAAGAGGAACCCCAAATAGAGGCAGACTCTTCATCACACATGGATGTAGTGGTTTCTAGCTCTGTAAAAAGGAAAACTAATGTTTAATTATTTATTTATTATTAATTTATCAATTACTTTAAAGTACATGTTTGATAAAAAGCAACTCAAGTTATCCCAAAGAGTTCTTACAGTAATGTGTCTTCCCTGGTGTTGTGTTAGTGAACCAGCTAACAACCCGGAACTAGTCCGAAAAGAAATCCCTTCATACTTTGACCATTGTGATCACATTTTACCAAAAACACATGTTTCCCCCAGACCTCATCTGTACCCACTCTCTCTCTCACACACACACACACACACACACACACACACACACACAGGATGACTGCAGGGAACCAATGAGCAGCACTGATGTTGGGACATGGAGAGAGCAGTAAATCAGACCAAACTAAACTAAAGTGTCAAACTACATCGATAAAGATAAATCACTTGAAACCACATGATGCGTTGATAGACATTGTGCCAGGCAAGGCTGGTGACCAGGATGTGTTCATGCAAACTGGAGACAGGAACTCTAAATCTGGTTATTACATATTATATATGTGGTGATTCACATTTGTGATGCTGATACACCTTGATGACTGAATTGAAAGTATTGCAGGTCTTGTTAGCAGGAGCTGCTGGTTTTACTGAAATCAACAGTAAACCCATTATGTGATTCGGACTGTTACTTTAAGCTTTGGATAAATGTCTGACATTTTACAGACCGAACAATGAATTGATTCATTCAAGAAAAGAATTAGATTAGCAGATTCATTGTTTACAGACCGTGTAAAAAGGAGATGTAATGCCATATTTACATTCTTTTTAGTGTTACTTTTAGTTTAAGGTCAGTAAAATATAAAACTTACATGTTTTATAGAAAAAGATTTTTGTCAGTAGTTGTTTGTTCTGTTGGAGGCCAGAGTTTCAAATGAAGTTAGCTGCCTAATCAACATCAAATGTACCACTTTAACGCTTACGTAAAGACTGCGTTCAACTCTGATTGATTTAACATTTCTTTTGAGGAGTTTCAGTCGTCACAATTTGAATGTGAATGAGCTGTTTGTGATGGACCTTCGAGCGGTCCAGTGTGGTCGGAGCATCAGACACAACATCACTGACTCAGATCAGCTCAGCGCTTCTTGCTGCTTCAAAGACACTTTGTTGTTTTCTAGTCAAGATGGCGGCATCTCTCGTTCTCCTTTTCAAAAGAGGAAAATGTGGCAGGAATGCAACAAGCAAATCCAGTTAAATACAATTACAATAAAAACTAGAACCAGAGAGAAGCATCGAAGCATTCATTTATAGAAGCTGAAACCAGTAAATGACTGAAACGATCCATCGTTGACCCAATTTGTCATTTTCAATATCAATGACCTGAAAATTGCTTCAGCAGTAAAACACAGCGTCAACATCAACTCAGGCACGGTGATATTGTTCTACTTTAAATAGAGCGAGACAAAGAAATCAATACCAGCGTGTACAGGTCTGACAGACTCTCTTCTTATCTGCTCTCTGACAGCTCAGCCTGCCGCAGGGGAGCCATGTTTCTCTGCTTCACACACACACACACACACACACACACACACGCACACACACACACACAGACACTTAAACGAAGGGCGGTTAGTAATTACTCAGGGTCAAGCATACTGGTGATCTCCAAGAAAGCCCTCTGAAGTGTGTGTGTGTGTGTCTGTGCATGGGTGTGTGTTGAAAGCCCTTCCCAGCCTGTGATTGGCCTGGCTAACAGGGAGAAATCTATTCTGATTGGACAGTTGGCTAGAGATGAGCCTCTCAGGGACTCACACGAAGTGAAACAAGCAGCATCTCCGTCTTCATTGTGGCCTCTTCTGTGAGAAATCCCAGAGAAGCTATTGTTTTATCCAATCCTCTGGGATTTCTGTACAGGCTGTTTGTTTATCTTCTTTATCTCCACTCGTCTTGAACTTGTGCTAAAAAGCCAGCTCCCTCAAAGTGTCCCATTGCCCTCAAATACCAGATCAATTCTGGACCCGACCTGATAACATGAGGGACGTTTTCAGACCTGCGTTGTTCAGTCGCTTGAACTGGACTCTGGTTTGTGTGGGCAGATCTGAACACAGCAATGTCTCTCAGGGGAGAGTCTGAGCTCAACAGATCACGTAGCCAGGTGCAACTTAAATACTGGGAGGAGTGAAACCAACAGTTGCTAGCAGACCTGGACTGGCAACAAAGGATGTTGCCTTCCTGATGTTTGGGCAGACAGGAACCTCCTCAGGACCTTATTCCTTTACTTTCTCGCTCACACCTCAGACACATCAACTGATTCAGAGCAAACCCAACCAGTGTCCACTAACAAACAGGCTCTTTTTACTTGGCTTGTTGGCGTGCACGCTCACGTTGCGACTCCAAACACACAGCTTCCCATATGTTTGAATCGGCAATAATGATGGACTGCTGGAGTGCAACAAGCCAGTCCAACAAAAACAAAGATGTGACTTTGCTGCAGCTGAAAAGCATTCACAACCAAACTTCATCAGTCAATAAAACCTGTCCACGCTGCTTCAGGGGGTTTGGAGAGAAGCCTGGTTTCTCAGAGGCAGCAGATGAAGATGCTGTGAGGTTTCTGAGGGGATGTTTTAAAGCCTGGTGCTTAGATGCATCACTCCCTCTCATCTTTTTCAGTTATTACAGTTGGAAAATGCTGATTTGAAAAGAGGACGGAGCCAGATGGGCCTTTTATCAGGATTATTTTGTTGCACCGGACAACTTTCACTTTAATGACTCTGTTTTATGGAGTTTAGTGAACTCAGCAAATTTGCTGCACAGCCCGTTTCCTGAAGCCAAGAGTACAGTAAATATGTTAGTTAATGTCTACCAGGGTTATTTATTGTTCACTATCTGAATATTTTATTATAAGATTTTTCAGATTGTTCTTATCTGAATTGAGGGTCTGAGGTTAGAGGCTGTGGTTTGATGTGCAGCCATCTGAGACAAGTGTGTAATGTTTAGTTATATACATAAAATACACAACTTGATTTGTAAAACAAAAGAAGAACATTTAAAATCATTAGTAGTAGAATTTAATTCTTGATTTCCAACAGTTTGACTGATCTGTGGCTTTTAACAGCTCTGTCAATCAGGATAAAAGCTTCCTGTCTCTTCTTCACACATATGGAGATCATTTTGTTTCTTTATCAAACAGTCAAAACAAGTGGTTTGAGAGAGAAACTTTCCACACTTTTGCTTTCAAACTCTAAACTTTTGCTTTCAAACTCTAAACTTTTGCT
>JAVQJL010002087.1:0-15836 GCA_036024295.1 Nannoperca obscura
TATATAAATATATAAATAGTGTCATATATATATATATATATATATATATATATATATATATATATATATATATATATATATAAATTATAAAATAAAATAAATTATTCAATTAAATTAAAAATTTCTTATTTTCTTTTGTATTTTTGTCCAATCGATCATGTGATGAGAGACAATCGATACGATCTATGGTAGCTAGTTTAGGTGCCAGTAAACAAGCTGAGAAGCACATCACGAAGAAAGTTTCAGCGTGCCTAAACATAAAAGCGGCACTATGAAAAGAAGTGGCCTAAATTAGATTCATTGGGCTTTTTTAGTCACCAGTCCACAGATGATAACTCCCCTCTTAACAGCAATGCAGCGGTTGGACTGGCATCAGCATAGACAATGTGACATGTTTTCATCAGTGTTCTTTTTAAGAGAATTACACTTTTTTATTTAGGTATTATTCATATTAAAATCATAGGTGTTTAGAATTATAAAAGCAGTTATCACTGGCTATGAGTGATACGTTGGTGATACATTGTTACTCCCGTTAAGAATAATAAGAGGATATTGAGGTGATTCAAGCTGAACTCACAATGAGTGACATTCTGGTATTTAGGCCCTACACACTGTACTGGCAGACTATATTCACAGATGTTGATAATGCATAGTCAATTTTTATATGTAGGATATATGGCAAAAATAAGCCTATCACAAATCACAAATCATAATTTACTGGGGACTGTGTAGCTGGCAAGTTTTCGGGACATTGCAGCTCTATTATGTTTCGTCAAGTGCTATTGGCTTTATTTTACTATCGCTATGGGCCATCATAATATAATAGTGTGCAGTGGGGCCAGTCGTAACTACCTTACGCCACTGGGAAGGGTCAAGGTCTGATGGGATGAGAAAGTTAAATAGGAAAGTGAGTGAGAGTGAGAGATAGAGTGGACAAAGTGTCTGTCGTGTATTGTGGAGACCTAAATCCACGAGAGAGTACCTTCAGCCATGAAGGTTAATGAGCTCAGTAAACATGGGTCAGGGAGAATATTCAGTTATTTTTCATGTGCGGGTGTGAAGTGAGCACTCAAATCTTAAGCTTGATTTTGTAGATCAGCATACAAACGGCCCCCCTTATTTTCTATATCCCTTTCAAACAGCTTCAGGTTAGCTTGACTTTTAGGCAGGTTTCAAAGTGTAGTGTAAGCGTAGTTAATTCAGTTCTGTAAAAATAAAGACAGCGTGTGTTTATACTGCATCGGATTCTTGGAAGTTTTACAGGACATACATTACCACATTCCTGCATTATGTTGTAGCGTACTTCAATGCTGAATGTTGGCCAGACTTTGACTCATAAGGTTCATACAAAGAGAATTAAATTAAAGTGATTGTTTATATTATTAACCAGCCTCAGAATAATCGAAAATATTGTGTTTGATCAATGATGAAATGTTGGTGATCTGGATATGGAGGGATCATTCGTGCTTTGTACATTTTTTTTTCAGTTTTCAATTGATTTTACATTCTGTCAGAAAGAGGACATGTTTAACTTGATCAAACACATATTGGTACAACTACGTTACAAATGTTAAATTTGAACAAATATCTGACAGAAACCATTATATTAGCAAATTGACTCTTGACTATATGCTAAACTTCATTCAGGCATATTACACTTCCTAACAGTGGAATAAATAATAATAATAATAATAATAATAATAATAGTAAAAGCATACACATACACCCACCCACATCTCATCTATTAGCAGCATTTAAACTTAAATAATATCAAAATAGTTGCAAATGACAACAGTTAATGATAAATCAATGATAACAAATAAGGCAAGAAAAGAGTGCATTATAAATTAAGCATCTGCAAAGTAAATATGTGGCTGAAAGATATACATTTTATTTTCACAGATGAATTACTATATGTCAATAACAGTAGCTTGATTTAAGAGGTAAGACAGGTAAGTACCCTGGCACATTACACAATTCTGTGCTTGTACAGTCATGAGTACAAAGTCTGAGTTTCTTTTGTCTAATAGGCCTACTTAACAAATTCATATTGCTTATACCACTTCACCTTGTCATCAAACAATTTACTCCCATAACAGTTATGACTTTAATTACAGTCATAAAGTAGTACTAACCATAATAATAGCTCTTACAGACTGTTGTGATTTGTTACGACGATGGTTGACAGAGTTATTTCCAGTTTATATCAGTCGTTACTTCACAAGTCAACAATTTGAATCTAATAATTTCAAACTATTTACTCAAATCATGTTACAATTATCAGATGGAATGAACTAATGAGGCAGGGCGATTCATAGATCTGCAGACAATGCTTTCAAATAATACAGTTAATTTAATGTACGTGAATGAATTGGCAGGTCAAGTTGCATGAGCTTTATTGCATTAGGGATTACAGTGTGTTGAAATAGCTGTGTGTATGTGTGTATGCAACACCAGAACAGACTACATTCCTAACTGTATGTGTTTTAGGCATGGGTATGTATGTTTGCATGTCTATGTGTGTGTCTGTGTGTGTCTCATATTGCTGCTGGCATCCACAGATCTCAGGGGCGAACCCAGTGTGCGTATTCATGAAATGGATACGACTTTCAGTACAGTTTGATGCCACACCTCATTGACCTTTGGCCTTTCAATCGGTTTTTCCAATTGGTCACATATCTTTGCTTTATCCTTGCATTGCTTTGCAGCCACATGGACTACACTAATCTCATTTGGAAAATATTTTCCAAATTTATGTAGCATTCATCAGCTATAAGGAAAGGAAGTGCAGGCTGACTCTCGTATCATGTCAATCTATATATATATATATATATATATATATATATACTGTATATTCATTTTTGAAAGGAGTGCCATCAAATCATCACCACTGCCACTAATTATTTATTTATTTCTTTAGCACTTCGACAGTGTTGGACACTGTTTGGAATTCTGGAGCAGTTCAGCTACCGGAGAGAGATTTAACAAGCAAGGTGTCTGCCTGACAGATGCAGTGACTAATAACAAGACAGTGGGATAGGTAGACAGAAAAGAATACAGAGATAAAGAGATCATATTGATCTCAGAGACTAAGTAGGATACTTGGCAAGTGGTCAGGGCTATCAGATGTTAGGGTGAGGAGAGGGAGAGAAAGGAGGCAGCAGAGAGGTGAGAGAGAAAAGTGGACACTTGAATGGGATTAGTATCCCTCTACAGCCTGGTGGCATGCGATGGCATCTCCTCCTTCTTCAGTCATACAACATCACATCATACCATTGAGGATTTGGCAGCTGAAACCAAATACCCCTGCAACACTGCCCTCCATCTGCTTGACTCCAGGGTGAGAAAAATTCCTTCTACTTTTAAAAGCTAATTTATTATGCATTATAACCAATAACAATAGCTTTAAAAGCTGCATGTTTGTCCTGCCATGGTCAGCTTTCCTGTTGGGGTCACTAACTCACTTGCTCATTCAAGGACACTGAGCTGAGGGACAGTGTGAGAGTGCTTTGTAGGGCAGCCTGTGCCATGCAGTTTTGGGGGACTTTTGTCTATCGATGCAGTTTTTTCCTGTTTTTGGTTGATGATTAAGTGCATATCTTGTATTTTACTAACGCTGATTAATTGTGATTCCTTTCACCACACTATGGCATGAAGCAGCAGTGTGTCCCTGGGGATTGTAACTTAAAAATGAGGTAATGCGCAAGGAATGTTTGACATGCTTTGATCAATTTAACTGTGGGGCAATCTCAACTTTTTAGTAGCTATTTAGCCAAACCTGATTTCATATGCTCCCTTTTGGTGCTTAAAAATTTAATTATTTTTACTTTGATTAGCACACCTACTGTCAAAAGACATGATCTTGGCCTTATACACATACACGTGGTGTGTGCCTGGATGGGCTTGATGCAAATATTGTCCCTTTTAAGAGCTTCATCTGTTTTGTTGAACCCTTTACAATAATCACCTGCAGTAATGACAGTGGTAAAGAGATAAACAGATCATAAAAGCCATGTGGCAGCAGACTTGGACCCTAAAATGCAGACAGGCAGCTCCAGCAACCAAAGGATTTATTGTATAAAATATACAAAACCAACCCAAAAAAACACGGGAGTGAAGAAAACATCAGGAAGTAGGCACAAGGAACAACACAGCAAATACATCCAAACGTATGCAGACGTAGACACTGACTGACACAGACAATGGGCTGACAAGACACAAAGGGAAGGGACCGCTATATATAAGGGATGCAAATGAGAGGATAAGACACAGGTGAGTGACGAGACACAGGTGAGTGCAATCAAATCATAGAGCTTAAATGCTAATGGCAGGCTCAGAAAACAGGGACTTCAGCTGTGTAACCCAGGAAAGGTATCATAGCCCTGTTTAACACATTAACAAACAAGGTGGCACAGAGACTCATTTAGTGCTTTCAAGACTGTACGTGTGTGACCGTTGTGTGTGCGCTCTTGGTATGTTCTAAGTATTTTCCAGAGGTGTGAATGTTGAGGAGTTGCCAGAGTCGGGAGATCAAAAGCTTAGATGAAATGTTTGTCACTATAACAGCTGCACCACTGTGGATTTCTACTTGATACTTTTAAGCACAGACTGCAGGCACCTCTATTCTTATGTCTCTGTTGAATGAATAGGAATTTGCCAAAATTATTTCCTTAATTTAAAACATATGCAGAAAAACTGATTAAGGCATTTCTAGATGTTTACCATAGTTCGTCACCTCCATTTTACAAGGTCCACACTGGCTGTTCTGCAAACAATCTGTTGTTATTTTGTAATAACACACACAATGTTCTTCTCTGTTTTACTGTGGTTAACTTCCAAACAGAACTGTTTTATTAAGACCAAGGGGCATTTGATTTAAGTCCCCTAGGTGTCTTGCCAAATTCACAACAACATTACATAAGACAAAATCTGGACTAAGTTTACTTCCAGAAGAAGCAATAAAAGGGGGGACTACACTAATAGGCTGGATAATAACAGAAATCAAACTATTAAACTCAGCAGGCAGATTTGTAGTGACCTTAAGTGCTACTAACCCTACTGCGTGCAAAATGCAATATCATCACCAAGCTAAGATATATATAGACAGGAATTCGACGTGTCACATTTCTATTTACGATTGCTAACAAGATTTGGTGCTGGTGACAGAATAGCAGTGCAAAGACAGTAAGTATTGGCATTCTCAGTATTAATCAATTTCAGTTGAAAAGCTAAATGGAAAGGCCATGCTCCTATTGAGTGAAATTCCTTTTCAGATTTAGGGCCATTCAGATGTCCCAGCAATGAATGCCAGTCATCAGGAGGGAAACAGTCCAGTTTGCGAGGCCTATTGTGTGCAGCTGGAAATGAAAAATGACATCCATGGCTATACTTCCCTTCATCATTCACGAAACTGATGTCATGGCCTGGTGATCACAGCAGGTCTTCACATAGCTTCCTTGTATTTTAAACTGATTTGTATGAGTGATGATTCAGTGCTTTCATAATGGAGAAGCTGCCTGTGCCTCTTTGACTGTGATAAGCCCCCGTCTCCTAGCATTTGTCTTAATGAGCTCATCCTACATTCATTGCTAGCTAATTACTTTCCTTAATCGTCACCAGACACATGGTAGTCTATTATGATTATTATATATGGTAGACTATAAAATGGACTGTGTTTTTATTCTTTCTTTCTTTCTTTCTTTCTTTCTTCCTTCCTTCCTTCCTTCCTCCTTTCCTTCCTGTGGTTTTGGTAACCTTACCCATATGGCTCAGTCTTTGATGTCTTTCCTAAATCCACGTGCATGTTGGTTGTCATGTTGCTTCATGGCAGGCACATTCCTGTCTTCCAGCATGAGGGCCTCTAAACACACACACACACATACACACACACACACACACACACACACACACACACACACACACACACGACCAGTGTCTCAAAATCAAAATGGAAATATTTGTTCCCATATAGCTCATGTAAATGCTGGTGCAAATTATTTCCATTTAATATACATGATAAAATATAAAACTCCACTGTATTATAGTTCCAACAATTTCAATCCATCTGAAGGTTTTAGTTTTGCAGTCTTCTATCTGAAATGGACTCATAATCAGCAGATGCTCACCTTAAACCTTATCTCAACAATAACTCCTTTTAACAACTATGTTTAATGAAATACAAGATTACATTGGAAGTGCTTGAATAGTGGGTGTTGCTAAGGCACCAGTTTTGGCAAGCATGAAGGGCACCGCTATCATCAGGGCAGAGGATGTTCGGTAGCCTTCTGCAAGTGACAGATGACGGCACTCACTGCCATTTTATGGCTCCTTTAGCCATGCTTAAAGTTGAAATATGGGAAAGAATGAGCAGAGAATATATTTCACACTAGACATGGAGGTCACATCCAACCTGCTATGAATTTTATGGTGGTTCAGATTCCTACACACTAGATATGTGCGTGTGTGTGTCTGCGTCTGCATGTGTTACCTAGATAAAGAGAAAGGGAGAGAGAGAGAGAGAGATGAAATAAAAGTCACAATCAACATGATAAATGGTATAAAATTCTCAGTGGAAAGTGTCATTCTATAAGATTCATGAGTCTCAGTCCTTCCAGCTGTTCAGGTCTGCTCACTGGATTCAAGGCTCAACTATTCCTGTCAATAGTGTCTGATATCTATCTTGGGAGTGCTAGACAGTTGAAGACTATGGACTTGAACTTCCTTTTTTTGCCTCATTAATAGAACAGAATTTACTACTGTTTGTAGCGTAATCACATCACTGTCGACACAAAATCCAAATGCTATGGTATTTTGTCACCATAATTGTAAAGGGACAATGTCATAGGAAAATGCCCATGATATTAACGTGTACTATAAAACACAAACTATTTAACAGCGGAGGGATAATTCTTTTAACAACTGGTAATTTGGTTCGATCATTCGTCATTTTATATCCACAAAATGTCCTCAGTAACCTTTTTCACTTGCTTTGTTTATGCAAAGTGTATGCTAATGGTAATTTGTTCTTGTGTGATAGTGTGTGTGTGTGTGTGTGTGTATGAACGAGTGCAAGAGAGAGCTAAAGAGAGGGAGATTGATCACAGAGAGGTATTACTCCCCTGTGAGTGTTGTAAGGGCAGCACTATTATGCAGATGAACGCGTTAAATGTGGTTACACACCACCCAGCGCGTCATTAAATCTATAATGGCAGTGGGACCTTAATGTTAGTCTGCCATTGTAATGTGCTCCGTCTTTCCCTATGTTGCACACTAAATAACCCTGGATCACCATTACCCCCTGGCAGAGCCTCTGGGTCGCTCACCGTTATTTTTTTATGTCTATCATTCTCTTGTTCTCTCTGCTCTTTTCCTCAAATTCTGTTTGAGTCTTTGTCTGCCTCGGTGTGCTCTCTCAATCTCTGTCTTGTATTCAAACCCCAAATAAAAATACAGCCATCAGCCAATTACCTCTGGCTCATCCTATTATGCCATTGGACACGTAGTGTAGAAGGCATAAATATAGCTGTCCATACCTGTTTATAATGATGAGTTCAGAGGACCACAGTGAAACCTATTACCTCAATTACCCAATTATATCAAATGACGGGTGATTATCAGACATCATCGCCAATACTGTTGTAGCACCACCTCTAGAGTAGCTGTTTTGCTGGCCTGAATATAGCTATTCATGTCTCCATTTTCTTAGTGTCAACAGACACACACACACACACACACACACACACACATTTAGTCCATGGCCTGCTGTCATATGCCTATTTTGACAGGTCATTCAGTGCAGTGTTTCTTTTTCGGAACCTTTCAGGGATCCTTAATGAGCGCCCCTATTCGATGGCAAAGGAAACTGAGCTGTTGGTGCAGGATCACAACCTCTAACCTGACATCTGAGATGTCATCTGTGTGTGTGTGTGTGAGACTTATGTAGCACAGGTCACACTGTTCAACATCCATTGATATGTTGTTTTTGTAAGTCCTCTGCCTCTCCCTGTCCATCCATCTGTCCTCAAACCCAGGCCGCCCCAACACACCCAATAAAAAGAGCTCTGTTGGAGCAGAGAAATAAAAATGCCTTTGAAATGACAGAAGTAACCAGACTGTGATACAGATTGCGTCTCTGTCCTTTAATCAGTGATAATAGCCCTAGGTCTTCATGACTCTCAAGTCAAGAATGTGCCTAAGCGCTCCGGCAATTCTACTTCCTGATGATTATCCATCTCCTCCTCCTGTCCCATCTCCTCCTGCCTCTTTCTCTTCTCTGTCCCCTCCTCCTCCTTTTCATCTTCTCCACCCACCTTCTACAAGTCATGGCATCAAACCCAGTGACGATGGACATCTCAAGCACAGACCACTGTTTACTCAGTCTAAAAATAAGAGCTTAGGCTCCAAACGCCATTACCCGCGCATGCCTGACATGTAAGGCGCAGCAGCTAGTACTTGTGTGTGTGTGTGTGTGTGTTTGTGTTCATGTTTCTTTTTGAGAGATTGGAGGGGTCATCGGTTAGGTCATATGTATATATCTATACCAGGTAAAAGAGATGTCCAATGACGAGCGAAGGCTCCTGTGTCTACAAGTCATCTCCCATGAGGCATAGTGTCACTTGCCCCCCTTCTTGACACTTCTCCCCCTGACTGGTGGTAATACAGCCAGGGCTATTCTTAGCTTCTGTGTCAAGCCCTGTCTCTGGGGAGCAGTCGAGGGGTCTCTGTTACATTACGCACGCACGCACACACACACACACACACACACACACACACACACACACAGGTGTCTTGAGACATCTATATTTGTTAAGCACTGTAGCTCTGAAACCAATTTAAAGAACAGCCCTCTAAGTACGAGATCATGTTCCACTACAACTGAAAACTCAATTAATTGAGTGGTATGCAGATTGGGCTGCCTGTGGTTGACAAGGTACTGGTGACAGCCTCATCCCTGATACAACCCAAAGAGCAATCATTATTTATTTACTATATTTTAAGTCTTATGATTTTTCATGCAGAACGTTGAAACCCATGTTTAACTCCAGTCAGATTCCATTAGTAATATTAGTGGCATTTGAATAAATTAGCTAGCACTATATTTTATGTAAGTAGTAAAAATGTCCGTGCAGTGCGTGACTACATTTTATTAATGGATTCAGTAACATGTTTTCTATTTGATGTGGAAATGCAGACCCCCATATCTAGCACTTTAAAACAAAACATCAGATTGATCTGCTGTTCAAGCTTAAACTGTGTATCAATAGCAACAGCATGTATGTGTTCCTGTATATTTATCTAAGTCTAAACAAATTTGTTACTCGTCCTCATACCATTACAGGGTCATATTTTTAGGTTGCGGCAGTAGTGCTGATGGTAAAGTTTGAGGCCAGGGTTGAGGGAATGAAATGTAAGCTTTTTTACAGGTGAAAATGCCTGTGTGCATCTATTTACTTGCACAGCTTTGCACTTACTGCAAACTGCTCAGTGCTGTTCCATAGAAAAAGTAAAGTTAGTTAATATCTTGATCAACACAAAAACGGATGCTGTTGCCCCTTTTTTCAACCCTGGTAATTCTAGCCTCTCCTTGATAGCTTGATAGCTTAATAGTGGTAACTCAATCCTCCTTTTAGACAGCATGTGTGTGGCTTTAATCTAACTTTGATGACAATTATATTACCGCCATCCCCTCACCTCACTCCCATCACACACTACATGAGAATAAGCTTGCCTGTGTTTGTTAGTGAGACAGTACCACCTGGTTTTTAGTGGCAGTTGTGAGTGAGTGAGTGTGTGTATGTGTGTGTGTGGGTTCACATGTCTGGATCAGGAGTACAGTTGAGACTTTCCTCTCATGTAAATCCTGAGGTAAGCGTCTCGAGCACGTAGCACTTTATAACAAGGGCATTGCCTTACAGACCACACGCAAGATCGGCACCCAGCTAACGCTTCGCAGAGGGTAGAAAATCCTGTCAATGTGTCTCTGTGTGTGGCAGAGGAAGGGACATGAAGAGGAAGGTCCGGTTTATTCCTCAATGCAGCTGTCCTGACCGAGGGCGAGGGCAGAGCTGCACTCAATCTACACACATTACACACATGAGCACCCGACCTTAAATACTGGACACTCTGTACAACAGGTCCTAATAATTTTTTTTTTTTTTTAAATGTACAGTTAGATAATTAAATCTCACAAAAGACAATGGTGGAATTTAAAAATAACCTTCTTTATGGGGCTTGGCCGAGGATATTGTGACATTTTGTAACTCAGTTCTGTAACAGTATAGTTGTAAATACCAAAAGTAAAAAAAAAATTCTCCAAACAACATTTCACCTTTAAAGTCATAATTTCCTGTGCCATTCATTTTCAACAGAATCACAGATGGAGCACTTTGGCCTTATTGCCAAATTAGATTTGAAGAAAGTAATTGACCTTTCACTGATGATTTTAGCTCTTAAAATGCCTAGTGATAAATCAAATGACCTTCTCTGTCCATGGATAATTTGTTAATTACCAAAGCCTTTGGCAGTAGAATCTGTGCAACAGACTAGAATTTGCAGTAATCCACAGGTATTCTTCAAAGCCCTTAATTCAAATCTTACTGTAACAAAAAACGGCCATGCTTAGTCAGTTCCCTGGGTGTTGAGTAATCTAGTATGAACTGGATCACAACACATCAGGGGCTGTGATTGTCTGTCTGCCAGCTCCTTCATCAAACCCCAGGAACAGAATAATATCCCACAACTGCATATTCAAAAGCTCATTATGCTTTACAGTGTCTTACAGTGGTGGCTGCAAGACGCACGAGATTGTTAAAGACTGCAGGATGACCACAATTATTAATGTTCACTTACTGCAGTTTTGATAGTTTTATTTTATTTTTTCATGTGATGATGTGTATGTAAAATACATATGCAATATTCTGTAATGTGTAGTAGTACAAAACTGCCAAAAACTAGCCAAATAAGAAGTCTAATATTTTTATTATTCTGTGTTGTGTGTATTCTAGATCAACAAGGTAGCCAGAGCTGAGACATATCAAATAAAATAATAATTGTATAAGTCTCCAGTGTCATCAGGATGTTGGATTAAAAATGTATTTGGTCTGTTGCTGATCGCTGTTCACAGTGTATAGCTGCAGGGCTAGAAGTCCCATTTGTTGCACAATGCTGGTCTACCATACTTGGTTCAGTGGTTGTTTAAAGAAAGGTCTGCAGTCGTTGGCTCTGCAGCAGAACTGTAATACTGCGTTTCTGGTGGTTAATGGCCTCCCATGAGCCCGCTCCTGTTTTACTGCCCAGCCTGTGGGAGGGAGGAAGGGAAAGAGTGATGGCGCCTGGGGGAAGAAGAAGTACAGAAGCCCAGAGAGAGAGAGAGAGAGAGAGAGAGAGAGAGAGAGAGAGAGAGAGGGAAAAACTGAAGTAAGGATAGGGAGAGAGTTAGCAGGATGAAAGGAGAGAGGAATTATGCGTTGAGGCGAGATGGGGAAGAAAGAAGTTGACAAGGGTAAGAGAGAGGGACAGGGATTGTGGTGTGAGACATGGTGTAACGTGACCCAGAACCCCGCAGCCAGTCTGACTCCTGCTGATGGATGGGCTGTTCAGCAGGATATGTCTGACTACTGGAGCTAAAAACTTGACATTTATCCACACAACATCCGTATGTAATGTTCATTTCTCCTGAGCAAGCTATACAGGAACTAGCCCTAAATACCAAACCCAAACTGAATATGTGATCAGTAATTTTCCAGCAATATGGTTCTTCTGTGATGCTATCACAAGCACAAATGCAGAAATGCAACTCAGCACACAGTCACCACCCTCACACATAAGCTATTTATTTCACACGTTTTCTTTATATGTGTGTGTGTGTGTGTTTACTGGTTTCTGTATGTGGCCTCCAGTGTAAAAAGGTCCACCATCAAGTTCAGGGTTACATTCACTCCCATTAATCACAGACAAGGCACCAGATTGAAGTATTGCCTCAGCTTCTCTGACATTCTCTCCAAAGCTGAGGTTGTGGTTTGCCCTTCAAGGTTTAAAATCTGCTTCTAACTGCCCACTCTGAATGCTGATCAGCCAGGCCAGCAGTGGACCCATTTTTTTATGTTACATGGCTCCATCATAATAAACTGCTTGTGTGCAAACAAACACTTGATCCAAACTTTCAATTTTCCATTTCACGTACTTTTGCAACTATGAGATAAAGTATCTCTGAGAACTTTTTATGAAGTGCCAGAACAAGCAAAGCAGAATATATGGGCAATGCCATAAAAACGGTTTTATTTGACCATATACATGCTTAGAGGGAAAAAGGATATTAGGTAGGAAGTGATTTTTGAATGAGTCTGAGAAGTGAGAAAAGCTTTCCATCTCTGTTTAGCTTGGGCTTTAATGAAAGCTAACAGGAAGCTGTGGTTGTACTTTAGTACCCCTGTAGTCAATAGAGTTGGAGTCAGTTATAGGGCAGAGAGATGAGCAGCCACACCAAAGCTTTACTGCAGTTATATATAGTCTGTTCACCCCCGCCCTGCTCTGGAGGTGAATGGGCTGTACGCACATTGTAACACATTCTACAGCTTTCATGACCTGTTTTCACACCCACCTCCTTGGTTCTGCTTTTCTTTCCTCTTCACATTTTCACATCTCTTACATCCCTTGTTTTTAGTTAGTGGTTTGGCAGAGCTGTATGGTATGTGGTTCAAGAGAAAATAAAAAGCACAAAGCAGTCTAGCGGGATAGCTATTAGCGTAACATATCATTTCACTGCCTGTCATGATTGTTGCCTCAATTTGTATTTATATATGCATAAATATACATTTTCCTTTGCACTTTTGATTTACTGTCTTAGCAGACACTTCCAAATACACACCCAGGCTGCATTTGAAAAATGTTCCTCACACAAAAGAACATGTGTGTATAACCAATTACATGTGATGACAGGCAGACATCATACCACCAGGTTTTAGGCTATATCTCAAGCAAAATCTACTGTACTGGACAAAGATGGATTTTGGGGATTAGTTTTTTCTAGAAGGTTTTTCATTGTGCTGACTTGTTTGTAACAGTGGGTTAAATAATTATCATGGAGTGTGTGTGTGTGTGTGTGTGTGTGTGTGTGTGTGTGTGTGTGTGGGGGGGGGATGCTGACAGCAACAGGGAGCATGGACAGTGTCACAGAGGCCAGTGCAATGTGCAATTGGTCCAGGCCTCCCGTGGGTGTGCCTCCCTGTGAGTGTTTTCTGCGTACTGGCTGTGAGTGTGTGACAGGTCAGAGCTGGATGGACACTGTGACCATTGTCTTGAGAAGGCTGACCACTCATTTCCTCTCACTGACCAGGTGCTGAGACCAGACAGATGACCTGCAAGGAGTCTGTGTGTGTGTGTGTGTGTGTGTGTGTGTGCATGTGTGCATGCAAGCACTTTCACAAATGCTGCTTTTACCATTAATAAACATTTAACAGGGTCAGGTGCTAATAACAGCAGAGATGAAATAAAACTATGGCTCAAGATGCAAAGTGCCATTCTTGCATACTGAGTGAAGAAAACTAAGAAAGATGTAATGCCAGGTTACTTTATTAATAATGTTTACTGCAACAATTTGGGCAACGTTATTAATATTACATAATGTATGAAAGGTTCATCTGGGTGAGCATGTGTGTTTGTGTGCCCTAAGATTCCCAATGAGTGCTGATCACTCCCGCAAGTCCTGAGAAAATGTTTACGCTATTGAACTCAGTCTTTATTGAGTTCATGCCCCTCCCCTTCTCTTGCTCTCACTTACTCAACAGACTTAAATCACAAGGTGTTGTTTTTATTGCTCTTTCTTGGTTGGTCCTGGTCATCCTGCTGTGTGTGTAAATCAACACCTTGTCGCACACTCCAGCTTATAGGCACCTGTGACAAAACGGGCAGAGAAAAGAAACTGGTGGAGTAAATTAAAAAACTGTCAAGAGACAGAGAGATAAGTCTGCTGCACATATATTGTCCACAATATGTGATGATATAAACGCACACACTAAACTTCAACACACACTTCCGCAGTCTCACATGTGTATTCAATTGTTTTGCTATTTTCCAGATTTGTATGAATTGTACCTTTTATATTTATATTATTATAATTATTTATTATTATTATTATTACTATTATTATATCATTATTATCTAATGCTTTGGCAATATAGTTGTTACATTCATGTCAATAACGCAAATTGAATTGAATTGAGAGAGGGAGAGAGAGAGAGAGAGAGAGAGAGAGAGAGAGAGAGAGAGACAGAGAGAGAGAGAGAGAAAGAGAGAGAGAGAAAGAGAGAGAGAGGTTCTTCTCTTTCTCGCTTCTCACTCATCACGTGACTCATGAGTGACTGAACAACAATAACAGTGCCAGGAGACACTTTCCACTCACACACTTTTCATACCCCTGAGATGTACTGACAAACACATGCAGACACCAGTCTGCCGCGTCACTAACAGCTGCTGTCCCACCAACCCTTGAAACACAAAAGTGTGGACCTCAGTAGCACTGTGACAAATCCAAGACACACACTCTCTCACACTCTCTCTGTGGTCCAGCTGCTTTTTCCATTATGTACCAACCACACACTCACCTGATCAATCACATTTACTCATTCAGGATCACAAATGTCACACATTAGACATCATCATTAATGCAAGGTGGTCTGTCAAAAAAGTTGAATCTGGCTTACTCTGGGCTATGGTGGCCATCTTCTACCTCACAATCTTTGCGACAAAAGACACACATCATTTTCAGTATGCTAACTTTCCTGGGTTGTAAAATCCTGTCTCAGACTATTATAAATCGCTGTGCAGTCTTTCGGTATCCAATAAGCCTTCAAACGTATGAATCAATTTCTCAAACTGGATTTCCTGGATTATATTTCATGTCTCACCGGTAGCTGAAGTAACACACCCCTTGCATTATTTTTAATGTTAAGGTGCATTTTCCAAGTGTCCGTAATTGCTAGCAGTGCTCCTGGACACACTATTATCTAAATCCCCTCATTTCTTCACCCACAGTCCATGCAGTCGTCAGTCCAGTGCAGGTCCAGTTACCAAAGATTTCCGTCTCAGGCAGAAATAATAAATATTAAGGCTGGGCAGGTCAGATTATAGAAACCAGTGTATATTTTCATACAGCTGAAGACAAGGCCTGCATACTAAAGCTCTAATGCCCTACAGATGGTTCCACTCACTTTAGTCAACTGCAGGACATACCCTTTATCCATGCTGACTATTTGATATGTTGAAGCTTGACCAGACCTGTGATTTATCTGTGTAGACTTTGTGGGAGGATCGACTCCATAGAGGAATTTGTCAGGAATTTACCACGTCAGATAATAATCTGCATGTGATAGTCTACAGTGTGCAATCAACATTTCTTACTAATTCCGGTTTTTGAAAAAAATACAGAAATTACTAAGCATTGATACTTGCTAGGTCACATTCAAGGAAAAGTTCAGAGTAAAGCAAATACTGTTCACATATAAAATAACTGGTCTTTAGATGTTTCCAGTTTACAGGACTGTTGAAATTTAAAAATCACAGAGATAGAAACCCACCAGAATAAACATCCTCTCTTTCCTTGATTATGACTTGCACACTCCTGTTTCTATAAAACCATCACCTGTAACAAGTCCAGGCAGGTTTTCATTTTTTCTTTTATTGTGGGAGGTCTAAATTCACTTTTGAAACTAAATCATTAGGTGAAATACATACACTACCGTTCAAAAGTTTGGGGTCACATTGAAATGTCCTTATTTTTGAAGGAAAAGCACTGTACTTTTCAATGAAGATGACTTTAAACTAGTCTTAACTTTAAAGAA
>JAVQJL010002090.1:0-12248 GCA_036024295.1 Nannoperca obscura
GAACTTGTTTTGGTGCGTGGGTGCCAACAAGAACAATATATACATATACAGAAAAATAAAACAGATTAAATAAAAGCAAAATAGACAATATACAATATACAATAATAATAAAAGAAGAATAGCTGTGCAATGAATGAATATCTAAGGGCTTTTCCTTCTTGTTACCTCAAGGAGTCATTCTCATTTGAATATCAGAAGTTGCTTTTATTGGCATAGAAATATGTTTAATTATAGATTCGAACCATATGTATATAGGCTAAAGTTAATCAGGCCCTAAGAGAATTTGCCAAATGACAAATAAAAATGGTTTGGAGTGCTGAAAATATAGAGATATGAATACTATATATAGTATAGATATAGTATATACTATACTATTTAAGAAGGCACAACCCTACTGGTAAAGGATAGCACTTAAAAATAGACCTATACCGGCATCAGTTAGCATATTTTCCTTCATATTTGTGGTTTAGTGTGGTACACGAGGTTGGAGGGGTTGCAGTGGTTCTTCCTGTTTCCACTTGTGGTGTCCTTGTCCGTGGTCTGCTTCTGGCTGCGCTGGCTGTTGTAGGAACAGCCTCCTTCTACCAGTTATTCACTCAGCACACCACATAATTCAGCCTGGGAGGTACAGATCACCCCCTACAGCAAACTACCATAGTGACAAGCCATTATTCATTTCCTCCACTCTTCCACTGCTTGTCTTTCCTTCTACTGTTTTTGAGACCGTTTTGGGGGTCATGACGTTTTGAGTTGTACCATTTATAAACTGTGAACATGCAGTAAGCCTTGGTGCATTATCTTAAAAAAAAAAGCAGACTAATAGCAGCAATGCTAGAGAACTTCACCACTCTGTAATCTTTGTTTGTATCTCTGTGCCCTTCCTACCCCTGTGCTCTCTTCCTCTCCCTTCCTCTCTCAACATTGACAACAGTGTAATTTGAACAGTTTTTCCCATGGGCCTAATCGTTTACTTCCTGCTTGCAGAATATGCAGCTATTGATTAGTCATCAGACCCTAATTGAGGTGCAATCTCTCTAACCCTCAGATGTTGAAATCTATGATGGAAATGGCAGAAAGTAAATAAGCTACTAATACTTCTAAATAGTTTTGGCAACTTGCCATGCCATAACAACACCCACATCTTATTATTTCTCTATCTTTTTAGAGGAGAATAGAGACTTACAACAAACTGATGATAAATGCATTAGCATCCTCATTTAAAACCTACACAATCAGTTTCTTAGATCTCCCAGTTTCTCTCTTTGCGTGGTGGACATAAGGACTGACCTACATGTCTTCACCCACCAGGAAGCCTGCACAACTCTCTAACCTTCTCTGCTTCTCTCGGCTCTCAGCTCGGCCTGGCCTCCCTGGAATAACGTGGGCGGCTCCGGCCACAGCTCCCACTGTGCCGGAGCACAGTGCAGAGTGCGGCTGGAATGGGAATAGACAGTTAATGGGTACTTAGAGGATGGTGAAAACATTTTCCTCTGGAGACGCAGTGGTTTGGAGATTTCTCAGTGGGACACTCCCTCTCTGTCTTTGTTCATCTTATTTTGATATTTGTCATGCCTCATGTTCTTCTTATTCCAACTCAGGTATTGCCTTTCATTATTCAATGGTTGGCACACCTGGAGGGTGAGTTGTATACCCGCCATTCATACCAACAACCGCCTGAATGCATCTATTACTATAGTTCATCTATTGATGTTATTCTGTTTTCTTATAGCTATGTGGGTCCATGTTAAACCCTCTATTTTCCCGTCATCCATTCCATGCTGCTCATTTCCCTGCACAGGGTAAGTTGGCAGACACCAAAACTAGCATGCTTAAGGCTGTCTGTGAGGCTCTGAGTTCAGAGTGGAGCCTTTAGGTTCATGGCCAGCAGCAGTGTCTGGTGATGGGTACTGGCTGGGCCCCAAGCCTCACGTCCAGTCCAGACATATGAGAATGCCGTTTGAGTCTGGTGTCACCTCAGGATAAGCTGGAGTCAACTGCACATTTTCCGAAGCTTTTGCTCTGCTTTCAGCTACATTGCTACATCGCTGTCTTGTTTCCATTCAACCAACACCTCATATAAGTTTGGACCCGGCTTCTATTTACAGTAAATTTTACTGTGTTTATTTTATGTGTTATAAAAAATGTTTTCCCACTTATTTTTCTTCTTAGTCTGAAGTCATACAGGAAAAACACCTAAGACAGGCTGATAAACTCAATTCTTCATTTTAGAAGTTGTGTTTTTGCAATCTAAACATACTATTTTTCGAAACATCTTAATTTATTTTAAGATGCTGTGTAAAATAATTAATAGACAAGTTATACAAATACACTGCATAGTGTTATCAGTGTGAGAGAGCAAAGGTTGTGTATTTGTAGGTTAATTGCTTTCAAAATGAGTCCCACTTTCTTTGCTGTTCCCCCAAAAACTGTTCATGCCTGTTTTTACACTTCTTTCAGAGACCCAGCATTTTAAAATGATACATACTTTTACATCCGTGGTCTGCTTATCCTGATTGGTGCATATCAAAGCAAGCCTAAAACGAATAAGTGCACAAAATGTGAGGCTCAGTGATGTTTCTAATATTACAGCATATTCCAGTAGTACCTGTGCAAGTAAATATTATAGGAACATAAAAGTGTCAAAGCCAGCTAATGATGCCAGGCTTCTCTGACCTTGTACACTGTGTGTTTTCTGCCACTGTACAGAATGTGCCACAGAGGATTGTTGAAGTGTAGGTGCTCATGCCCTGAGAGTGAAGGATATGTGCGTCTGTGGGAGGGAAGAAATCTGCAATGGGAGGCAGAAGTGTCCAAATGTGACCCCCTCAGCAGAACCATCCAGCTCTAAAGGCTATCTAATTGACTGGCTGGTGCTCTCCTGCCTCCTTCTATCCTCCCCCAGTCCCTGTGGATAGCCATCAGATGGATTGTGTGAACTTGCCCCTAATCAAGACCCATTCCCCACTATTGAGAATACGCTTAATGACCAAATAATGTGTGTGTGTGTGTGTGTGTGTGTGTGTGTGTGTGTGTGTGAGAGAGAGAGAGAATGTGCATTCGTAGGTCAGTGTGTCAGTAAGGCGGGGGATGAATAAAGCTTAAGATGGACAAGAAACATGGAAAAATAAACTTAACTAAACTAAATTAACCAACAGGCAAAAAGGAGCTTTCAAAAAGCATAAAGTACTGCTTACAACTAAATTTGAGACAAAAACTGATCTAGCACCCACAACTGTGGTTTTGACCATTGTTAGCATAAACAGCATTAGCTAATGTGGCTAACAGACAGAACATAAAAGTAGCTGCAAAATGTGTTTGTTAGCTTCTTGTTCACAATGATGGATCACCTTTAACCTGCTGATTGAAACCTCTCAGGAGTTAGTTTGTAGTGGAAGTGAATGAGAATGAATGAGTCAGGGGGAATGGCAAAACTGATTTGAAAAGGTTTTATGAATGTGGGTGCATGTATGAATTGTCACATTAGAGGAATATCAAATGAAAAAAAAAAACAATGACGAGGCAGAATTTGTCAAAATATAATACTGAAGGGTTAAATATAGGCGGTTAAAGAAAAAAAAAGAAGAAGAAAAAAAGTTAAAGAAGTTCTCTTGAAAATTGAATTGAATTAATTTGACTGGTACAAACACAATACATATTCAGCAGGGCTTCACAGAAAAGTTGAAAAATGGACTTAAGTGCACAAATAGTAAAGACGAATTCTGGATTATTAACCTAATGACAGCTTTGAAACACAACTATACTAAAAAGTGAACTGAAACGTCTGTGTATGTGTGTGGGAGGGACAGTGGGGTACAGGACATCAGTATCTAATCTCAGTCTCCCTCTTTATTACTTCACAATCGTTATCTCATCACCCGAGATATCTCTTTAGACTTAAAATTTATATAAAAGGACTTTAAAATTGGAAACATGGAAATCGGTCTTTGACCAGAACTTAAATAGACCACACTTTAGTGTGATTGGGAACCCCATGAGAGCACAGACCTAGACACCCATTAAAAAGGCCCTGGACGACCATTTGCCAGTCTCCGATACCCCTTTAAGAGCACAGGATAGTGCTTTAAATGGGCTCTTTCCTAGCTGATTGCATGTCATCTCTGGAGCATATTAGACAGCAGGCAGCAGGGTCTTTGGTGGAGCAGCATGCTCCCTTCTGCCACAGGAGAGACGACTGAGAGGAGTCATCCATCACTGCTTTTGTGAAGCCCTTTCGCAAGGGGATGAACGTCTAATGACTGCTTTGCTATAGCTGGGGATGGAGGGCTAGGGTATATCTTGGTCTTCTCCTGAGGTACAGACTGAGATTTGGGGACTGGACATGGTTTCTATTGTGTGATTGGAACTATGGCTCAATGCAAAGTATTTTGAAACAGAGGGGACACAAGGAAAAAGTTGACAAAGTGTGTGTGAACTGATGAGAGTTTTAGTGACTGCTACTTTCTTGTTCAGCAGCACACTGTAGGGTTAGGCAGAGAGCTGCTTCGTCTGGATATTCTCTTCCTCCACACTATGCGGGGCCAGGGAGGGGGAAGGGAAACAGGAGATTTATGTCCTTCTGTGACACACGCTGCTCTAGGTCTCATGTTAATGGAAAATGAGATGTTTAAGAGTCTGGCAGAGAAATACAGCTCCCTTTAAATCCTCTGCTTGTCAGCCAGTCTAACAGCATTATAACTATAGTCCAGCATGATAATGCTTGTTAATGACAGTAATATGTCACGTTTTCAGCAGACATTCATGCTTCTTTTACTCTGCATTCCAGTGCAGTCTTCAGCTGTTTGGAGTACAGATTACATGACGCTGCATTAATGGTTGTGTCAGGCCAAAAGCTGCACAATGAAATAATTTGATATGACCTGAAGAAGCCCAAGAAGTGAAAGCAAAAGTGTTTCTATGACTGTGAACTCATTACTATTCAGGCAGCAAGTTCATTCCCACTCTCTGCCTGTACATCGAAAGGTCTGTCAGTGAAATGGGCTCAAAATGCTTTTTGTAAGGTCTGTGGGAAAACGACTTGGGTCACAATAGTGTAATCTTTTCCAAACAAGGAGGGACAATTCCATACTTTTTAGCCATAACAGTTAGCCTTTGTCCATCCAAACTGACATTCCCATAATGCCCACATGGTTCAGATGCCTCGTTCTTCCTTGTTTCTTCAATTCTGTGTCTGTTTACTTTCTAAAGGGCTCTCTCTGCCCTATGCGCTCAGCCTCGCTGCCAACTGTTCTGTAGGAGAGGAATGGAGATTGTAGTAGCTGCTGGACTTCATGTTGATACTGAGGCCTATATGTACAAGATATTGATAAATCAGGGAAGGACAATGTCCAGATCTTCCTTATTAAGCACTGGAGCTGAAAACCACTCTTGAGATTAGCCTCCTCACTAGTAACAATATAGAGAACATAATATATAAGGAGGTCTATCTATACATTATTGCACTAATCTAGCAAATCTAGAAAATGCATCTTGATGAACAGTATTGTCTCAATATTCACTTTTTCACAATTTGTATTATTTGAATGTCCTTCTAAATCAGCTACTCATGTGCATAAATTGGCAGATTATGTGACAAACATTTTAGAAAAAAAGCTTTTTCAAACGTAAAAAGACTTATATTTGTTCATCAATGTCAAATACTGTTTGTAATAATGTGATTTGATTATTTAAATCTTTACTTATATTGTTATGGAAATGCAGTGTAGTTAGCATGAATGGTGTGTTTGCTACTATACCATGAAAGACATGTTATCTCATCTGTAATAGCCTCAGTGCCATCATCAAACTTGCAATATACTGCCTGGAGATGGTTATCACTGCCGGACATCCCCGTTCAATACTTCAACCCCAGCTCACCCTCATCAACCAACCAATCCCTAAAACAACAATAGGGGAGATAAAAGCAGTGCTGTGTGAACCACAGAAGCCTCTCTTCCTCTTGAGCACAAAACCCATGGCCAGTGCTTCTCATGTCAGAGATTGCAGCAGGAGTATTCTCTGAGCTAATCCTAGTTCTGTGGTCTTGGTGGGATGAGCTTGACTATGTGGCAAAGGAGCACCATGGGACCGTCATTAAAAAAAAGCTGAAGTGAACAGCAGCTTGAATGACAACATGGATAACTTTCAATTTAGATTGATAATTTTCATGTTTTGTATAATATGCGTAGCTTTGTGAACATTTACCATAGCTTTTTTTTGGTTTTCTGATCCATGAAGTGGAACACAGTGGAATAATGTTCTTCAGATGGCACTTAGTAAGTGATTTGTAACATTATAGCCTACAGATTATGCTGTTTGTACACCACACAAGGCCACAGTATTAAATTTCATCAAACATAACAGCCCATATCACGTCTTCACTGACTCACACTCCTTAGAGATACACACTGCCTCGTCTATCTGGTCTGGACCAGGTCCAAAATCCTCAGGCAAAACCTAAATTTGTGTAACAAGATCTGGACCTTGAGACGCACGCCTGCCACAACAAATTGGCCTCATGTAGTGAGAGAGAAAAGAGGGGAGGTAGGGGGATGGCTGGAAAGCTAGTGAAGATGTAAGCTAGCAGAGGGAGGTAATCCTAGATCCTCCATGGCCTGGAGGGGCCCTGCCCCCTGATGCTCAGCATTTGGCCCTGGCCCAAATCGTAAGGAAAAACATCATGTCTTCTTCAATTAGACACACTTCTCTATGGGCAGGCAGAACATTGAGCTACACAGAGCGGGTTTTCTTGAAGATGGACACAGTGTTTACTTTGACTTTGAATTATTTCTTACCCCACTGAACCTTTTTGGGAAATGTGTTGTTTAAAGTCTCGAGGTTTGGAAATGAGCAGGCTTAACTCTCTAACTGTTCATCTGGGAATTGTGAATCTAACTGTTCATAGGGTAATTTTGTGTTTTGTGTCCGTGGTTGAAAGAGCGTGTGTATGACTGTTAGTGTCATGTTGTTATATTTTGTACTCTACAAGGGAAAAAGCAAATGTTGAGCTTAATTTCAAATGGGCAAACATGTTCTGCCAAGTCATTTCAAACTGACCGGTTGAAAACTGAATATCCTCTCACAATTACCTTTTCTGTGCACTGTTTCTGTCCTCCTTCTTTTTCTGTTTTCCTGTTTCTGCCTGGCAGCAGGTGTAGGTGTGAGATGAATGTGTCCCAGTAGTGTGTAGCACGGCTGGTTGCAAATTTAATGCATATCCTTGTAAATCAGAACTTTCTCTTGTCTAACGTCCAATTCACATCCACTGCCTCTGTATAATGTTTTCATTTCCCTGGCCATGTTTTTCTTGGAATGAAAGTGCAAATGAAATCACTTGTCCACCTGCCAAAAGCATTACAGCTGCATAAAGAGCCATACAGCATAGATTTTTTTCTATATGCTTTGGACTTCTTTGTTTATGTTGTATTTCAGACTTATTTGTTTAATAATTATATAGTGTTAATTAGCACCAGCTTCATCTCCTATTGAAATAAAAATAGAAGGGGACATTTTTTTGTGGTTTGAAGAATTGGGGAAAAATTGAGACTGAAAGAAATTAACAATGTCATATGGCTTCCCTCCAGCGCCAACCGAGCCAGAAAGCTTATAGATGTCCAGAAATCAATAAGTGAGGTCCTTAGTCAACTCACAGACATATACATATTGAGACAAGCAAGAAGACTTTCATCTGATCAACCATCTGCCTGTCCCTTCACTTGTCTTTTCATTTGTTCATAATGTATCAACGTACTATTAAACCTTTACTGTTTCAAATGCATATGTGAATTAGTGTTTGTTGTTTTGCAGGAATTTGCCCTTTACTTGGAAGCTGGAAGTGGCTGTGAACCGAACACAATTGTACTTGGAATTTGGAGGCTGTAAAGCAGGAGAAGGAGACCTTATTGACCAGGTTGGTTTCAGACTTAGCAGAGAGGAATCTGAAGGCCAAAGGGACCGCCACTGTGTGCAATGTGAAAGCAGAAAGAGCTAGGGAAGATTTTGAAGATGGATGGTTTATAGCTAAATGTGATGATTAAAATGAACACTTAAAGTAAGATGCCATTGTGGGCTAAAATTTTCTTGGCAGAACAGTAGTAGCTGGACAACCAAACTGCTTTGCCAACCATGTCTCTACAGAAAACTGGACCTGATTTCAGCTACTTAATAATGCAATAATGATGCTACATTATTAAAGTTTAATGTTAACACCTCAACTTGTTAGAGTCTTTAACTGGAGTGTAGTCAAAGGTCAGCAAATCCATGTGTGTGAATGTTAGCCAATGCTGAAAACACACACAGAAGTGCTTTTATAGTACTACTTTTAGTGAATGTTATGTGCAATTTGCGCACAGCCCTCATTGTCTTCGCGAATACTAGAGTGGGGGCAAGATCTTGCCACCAGCTGCATAGAGCAAAACAACATCAGCTCAGTGGATCCAGTGGTTACTGTAAAATGAACCCTTCCCATTCCCATTGGAAATATCATTCTCCTGACCCTTCCTCGTTGAAGAGGTATTGGATGCATCTCTCCCTTTAGTGCCTCCAGAACACAAAGGGTTAAGACAGAGACTTCCTGTCTTGGCAGCAATCCCAGACTAGGACAAGCCTCTGCATGTAGAGGTGCAGACTGTGAAACATCTGTATAGCAGCACTGTGACACACGCACTAATACACACACACACACACACACACACACATTTTGCAATACTGTCAATGCAAAACCACCCCACAAATCCTCTTTCTTGCTTGCCTTTTCTCATATTTCAAGATAACAGCATGGTATATGTATTTATATAAAATATGATGCTGCAAGAACACTCAACCTTTAATTCTGCAAGAGAAGCTACTCAAAATGTCAAGAAATAAAAACATAAGATGCTGTAGCATTGTCTTTATTAGATGAGGGATTGAAGTGGCTAAGTTAAATACTTATTTGTTTTTCAATCTTCTTTTTCACATAATAATCTCATAGTTGCATGTCCAAAAGCATGTGTTTTAGAGAGCTACCTATTACCAATTAGCTTTTTTCTTTCAGAAAGTCATGTTTTCTCTTCGACAGCTACTGTTACAGAAACATTGTGTGTACTGTTTTTCTTTTAGGATCAAAAGTTGGTGATAACATACACCCGCAGTGTTGGGCAACATTTTTAAAAAGTGTAATTGAAGCATATTCCTCCTCTTTAGGTAAAGGCTAGCCACCTCCCTGCAGCTCCAGCCACTACACCACTATTGGGGTTAGTTACTGTGATGTTATTACTGAATTTCAAATTGTAATCTCTTGAAAACTCTTGAAACTGAAAAATAAATCAGAGGACCCCCAGGGTCCTGGGGGACAGTATTGACTCAGAAATGGGGTACAGCTACCATTTCTGAGTGACAGAACAATGCTAGCGTATTGTGCATATAGACCATAATATGCAGTTCTGAGTTACAACCTGCATGAATCAACTACAGCACTGGTAAATTGATACCTTTAAGATGGGTGACAGTTGAATGGTTAGTTCAAGTAATCCACTAATTCAGGCCATAGATTCATTTCTTGCCCCTCCTCTCTCTGTCTTCAACTTCCCAAATGTGAATGATGTGTTGCATGGTGTATAACAGGGGCCTTTTGTTTATTTAAAACCCGCTATGCCAGACATGCAGTATGCCACACTAGAGGTGCGGTGCCCTGAAGCAATCAAGTTAATGAAAATCACAACACTTGAAAGCAGCAGAGAGAAACAGCTGTTATGCACACGCTTTGCTGGAGTGAAACTGAGAAATCTAAGAGGGGGTAGTTCCCTGGCCTACAACACAGTAAATTTGAGAATATCAATATGAAGTTCTTTATTTATTTCATATTTGATTTAACTGCATTGTTGTTTGCATCCTGTGAAATATCTCATCCCATCTACGATATATGTATCTGTATCCCCAACTCGTTACCTCTCCCTGCTGAAGGCAGTCAGAGTCGATTCAGCTCACAGGGGGAAGAGTACAGGTGGAACTACTACCCTGACCATGCCACTTGACTTGCTCATCTCCTGCTACAGGTGTGTTGTCTGAGGGAGTCAGTTCTCTCTTTGTTCTCTTCCCACATTATTTAGTTTATCTTCCAGGAAAGTACGCCTTGCACTGCCAGTAAATCATCGTGTACAGATGTCACACCCCCATCCGTCAACCCAGCTGATGTCAGTCACTAATCTGAGGTTATGGGCTGACTGAGCAACAAAAAACTTCCCTGAAAGTCTTTATGGAAGTTGTGCCAGATCAGCACAATCAAAGAAGATACAGCATGTGTCAAACCAGACAAACACACATAAAGTAATTAGTTGGTACATACAAGTACAAAAGAAACACTACATGTTGTTTTGATAAGGGGTGATTTATGAGTTTGTCTGTAAATGTAACACATATAGTAGTGCCTTAACACGATGGATAAGTGAAAGACAATAGTGGGGTTCCCCAACATCACAGGATGTTATGTACGAACATGCTCCATCACATCCTGCCTTCCTCTCACTAGTTTACCACATGACATTAAAGAAAATGCACACACACACATGAACACACACACACACACACACACACACACACAACAATGAGATACACGTACACTTGAGCACATTCCCACACAAAGGATGAGTTGAGTAGTTTCAGTTTTGTTTTCTCTACTACTGTACTTCACCTACTTTCTAGGCTTTTTTTTTTGCTGTCTTTTTGCAGCTTAATTACGTTAACCTCCTTTTGGTCTTCCAGAATATAATGTGAATAAAGTAGACCATGACCTCTATTCAGTATTCATCTGAAAAAGTTGAAAGATTGCTTAGCAAGGCTGTTCCTAATTGGCCTACTTTAATAAAAAAATGACGAAGCATGTGAATAAAATGTATTTTAAAAGTATATTGCAGAATTTAGTGAGAAATAGAAAAAATGGAAACCTTAATCCAAACAAAAGAGAGAGAGAGAGATCTGTTTTGCTCTGTGTGTATCTGACTCAATGCCCAGTGTGCAATAATGACAGAAGTAAAGCACACAGCAGTGATCAGTGGGATAAGCTCTCAGACCTTCCATACACCCCTCTTCACTCCAATTGATGAGTGTAATTTGATGGCACTCGTAACAGAGTTAGAAAGCAATTAGCGTCATGGCCCATCGGCACAAACAGTGCAGAGAGCCCACCTGTGGGTCACTTTTTAATTTGGTGAAGTGCTTAGTGCTTAGCGCAGGACTCTGCCTTTGATATACTCAGTTGATGGTAAATCCTGTTAGCGCTAACTCCACAAACTACCCCACCGACCAATATCCATCTAATCCACTGGTTAGGAGCTCACCAAGGCACACAACAAATTATTAGGGTGTCATCTGGCCTAGGATTAAAATCCAGACTCCTTCGCATAAAAAGAGCAGAGAAAAAGTAGAGAAGAAAGGAGAGGGAATGGGAGGGAAGACGGATGAGACAATGATGGGGGAGGGTGTTTAATTAAAGCGACTGATCCGTGCTGTTTGTTGAAGGACTAATTGTCTTTCCCCCAGAGGAGGCTGTTTCCTCAAGGAGCCTCTCCAAATTACACTCGGAGACGGTAAATCCTTGTTGGTGGTGAAGAGTACTGCACTAACTGGAAAGGAAAGAATAATTATTTTTCAAAACAATAACAACACATGAAGTGAAATTTTCTTTGTTCCTTTTGTTCTTCTGTGATATGGTTGGTCCCCGGTGTCTGTGTTTGTTCTAATTAGGCCAGCGCTGTTGATCTTGTCAGACACTGTGCTGTCCCTATTTTTCCCTCGGGAGTGTGTTTAACATGTAGTCCCCAGGCAGGGTACTTGACCCAGAATGACCTTTGACCTCTCATTAAACCAACTTGGGTTTCATTCCCTAACCGTGCTCCTCTTGCCCAAATTTTACGCCTTTGCTGCCGTTGACTGTAACCCTGTCCTTGAGCAAAACCCCACATGACACAGCATATACAGTACAGTACATGTCAGTCAGTATCTCAGTGCGTTTATGTAGTTCATAGTATTTTAATGTGGATCATTTAAAGGGCATACCATGAGGTTATTATAGTGTTTTACATCAGGATCAACTTCACATACTCCTTACTTGACAGAAAAATGCAACTGCTAAATACCACAGATAGTATGGATGCAGAACGTGGCCCAAGCTAAAGGTCTTCATTACATTACATTACATTTAGGCATTTAGCAGCCGCTTTTATCTAAAGCGACTTCCAAATAAGAGCTTTACATAAAGTGCATAGAACCATGAT
>JAVQJL010002091.1:0-15095 GCA_036024295.1 Nannoperca obscura
ACAACATGTCTATCACATTCATAAACAACAGAAAAATACGGTCTTATACACACACTTCACACAGGAAGCCCACTCGGGGATCTTAATATGCGGGCTGGAATCCAATATTCATTGGACCAGGCCGCAGAGACAACGGGCGGAGAGACGCTGGATACAGAAGTTTAGAACTATTGAACCGGTGGGATTAAATGAAAAATATTAAGAATAGGATAATAGAAAACGAAAAAAATATATTAAAAGCTCCTCCGGAGTGAGGGAGAAAGGAGCCCCCCGGGGGGAGGGTTGGAGGTGACCACATAATGCCAGTGATTTGCATGAATTGTTTTGGCACATATTTATTAAAATAAGCACTTAAGTAGCACCTTTTGGCCCATCTCTTTGTTGTTTTTTCTATTTTATTGAACAGTGTGCCCAGTTTAATGTTCCCTAATTGCATGCTTGATTAAAATAATAATGGTCTTTACTAACCTCTCCCCTCCGTCTCCTCCTCTTCGGGAACGGCCTGTTCTCGGGCCCCGGAGGAATCTGGACAAAATGGAGGTCCAGTTTAATTTAGAAAACATTTTACCTACCTGAAATACGGGGACGGCCTGCCAGCAACGTTCAAGGTATTTAATCCTTCTCAGCCCATTTAAGATCTCCGGCAGGTTCACTCTGTTGTCAGCCTGTGGCACAAACAGGGCTAAATGAAGCCACGGTGGAATGGATTGATCAGTAGCAGGTTCGAGACCCACACTTCCCTACAGACTGAAGGATGGGAGCGCAGCGTCCCGAACCGGGTCATAGTGTTATTTATTGTTTTAAGATATTTATGTATGGTATTTAATTATGAAATGTTTTTACAGTGTGATGCATGGTTTTATTGCATGGATAACGTGTGTTTTTAGCATGAAGTAATAATATGTACATAAGACATGTTTTTTTGTAATACTATTTTTATGTTTTATATTGTTCCTAAAAAGCACTTACCTTTATCTAATGTGTCCGTAGGTTCGGCGACGCTGCAGCTCCTTCCACCTTTAGTTTGAAAGTCCCATTTAATCATTTTTGAGTCTCAATTCCAGTTCCTCCTCCGTTTTATAGCGAATATTTTAATTGGTACTTACCTTCCTATGCTTCCTCTGGTGTCCTCCGGGATAACTATTTTATTGTGTTGATTTCATTTTAACTTAGTCTTAAAGGAAATGTATGGTTTATTTTTAAGTAGACACTGATTCACCCATTTTTGTTTTCTTTTATAGGTTGTGTGTATATTCTCTTGGATTGTTTTTATACAGTAGGTGTTATAGGGGATTGCAGCTGCCCCGGGAAGTAAGAATAAAAGCCTGTGCCCGTGCCAACTCGCCTCCCATGGGGCGAGTCACAGTCTTTTACCTAACCCTTAATCCTAATCCCCATTCTGACCTTAACCCCTGTACCTCACCCCCACCCCAGGCCCCAATGTTTCTTTCCAACCCCCTACCCACCCTCCCCGGGGGCCTCCATATCGTCGGACGGGGGCCTAATATATATTTTATTATATGTATTATTTTTTCTCCCCTAGCCTTTTCCTTTACCTAACCCTCTATCTAACTGCGAAGTCGTCGGACGACGCGGGGAGGTCTCTGGGAAACGAACCACACCTAACCCTAACCCTAACCCCTTCCTGCCTTTTTAAGGGGGGAATCCAAAACTCTTAGTTCCTAACCCAAACAGGGCTACAGCGTGTGTGGCTAAACCCTAACCCAGGCCCCAATGTTTCTTTCCAACCCCCTACCCACCCTCCCCGGGAGCCTCCATATCGTCGGACGGGGGCCTAATATATATTTTAATATATGTATTATTTTTTCTTCCCTATCGGACCCTACTCTAATCTTACCTAAACCTCACTTGTGCAAAGTTGGAAAAATACATAACACTTGGGAAAATTACCCATGCAAATTTCAATGGGAGCTCTTTGGCAGCCATGCCAAATATTCATGCAGCATGACTCATGATACATCAAACAGCACCGCGCTTCTCCCCTGATTTCAGATATGCAGCCACCATTTGTCCAGGACATTCCTAGCCAGAGTTATTCAAGAAGGGAGCATCAGCCAATCACACTTTTCCCATGTATCTCGGGAACCCAGCCCCCCACAGACTCAAGGCTGGTACCGTTGGAAAGCTCGTCCCCCAAAACCCACACATGGAGCGTGGTCCTGACTCTCTACGACCTTCCTGTCGCGATATATTAAGGAAGGGAGCGTGACAGCAGTGGTTTTCATTGTATATCCTATGCCGGCTGAAAATTAAAGACCCTCAAAAATCACACCTGGTGCATCAGGCCACATGCAAATTCCACCCAGAATCCAAATACGCCACTGCCATCTCCCCACCACCAAGTTAGTCAAGAAGGCAGCATCAGCCTATTGCGTAAATCGCTTGTCTTGTCAGGAACAGCCATGAGACAGCAGGAAAAGGACCCAAATATGCAGGCAGCTCCAGCAACAAAAACTATTTATTTATAGAAAATATACAAAACTAACCCAAAACGCACGGGAGTGAAGAGACGTCAGGAACAAGGAACTAGGAACAGTACAATCAAAAACAGAGAAAACATCCAAATGCGGACAGACGCCGACGGACACAAACAGACACAGACAATGATCCGACAAGACAAGACAAAGGGAAGGGACTGCTATATATATGATAGGGAAACGAGGGGATCAGACACAGGTAAGTCACAAGGCACAGGTGAGTGCAATCAAACCAAGGAGGGAAATAGACAAAGACAGGAAGGCAATAGGAGACACAGACATGGAATTTCAAAATAAAACAGGAAACAAACCCAAAACCGTGACATGTCTCTCAGGAACTAACGGAAGCTTGTAGCTACTCTGGACCAACTCGATCTACTTATTTTTCACTATACAGCCTAACCATGGCCACATACCCTTACCTTCCAAATTATTTTGACTTACCAGTGTCGAACTAAGTTGGAAGTTGTTCCTTCTCCATCTGTAATTTCACATGAGCACATTTTGCATAATGCAGTACAAAATTATGTTTGGTATACCTTTTTGTCACTGGTGCTCAGTTATGTTATCTTAGTTCTTCATTGCTTTCTTTTGCAATTTGATTGGATGCTGTCAGATCATTTCAAAGTTCAAGGAATAAAGAATGTTAATGTTAACTGGTTCAAGAAATAAATTGATTCGTGGCACACTTTTTAAGAAACATACTTTTTAATCTTGGTGACGAAGTCCAAGTCGAGATGCAAGTCTTCTCTGAATTTGTAGAGTCCAGTCAAATTTTTGACATGAGAAAACTTTGACAAATATACCATATGAACTCTTATTTATTGATCTTGACATAAATGTTAATTGTATGTACATCACAAAAAGGTCTACATTGAGGTTGAAGTTTACTATTAAAAGGAAGTGACATAATTGTTGATCTACAGAATAATAGTTAATCTGTAATACAGAGACCTGAAATATACAGACAACACAGATTGCATATTGCAGTTAATACCTTCGCTATGATCATACACTTATAAATATGTAGCTGATAAGATTAAACTGTCTTCTGTAAGCCTCTATTTCTTCCATATACAATTTTTATAAGAAATTACGTATACAGCTATGAACTTATATTTTTAATAGTGGGCAGAGTCTTTATTTTTTCAGCTTGGAATACTTACTTTGATAAACGATTTGGGGTTTTCATGCTGGATGTGCACTGGTTTGTTTGCCAATGCTCAGCTAATAAATTTCTATTTTTTGGCAAAAACACAGCAACACTTGTCAAAGACTCATCATCACATATGCAAAAGAAAAGATCACCACACACTTAACCATGATATTACAGAAATACACTAACAGTGATTCAAGGGTAACATCAATGATGTGTCTGAAAAAAACAAAAAACTCAGAGTTTCATGTTACACTCAAGAACATTTAAATCAATCACACCACTACAGTTTCTGGTATATTCCACAGCAGAGCAACAAAATCAATACAACACACTTGGTGCAAAGAAGATATTGTTTTTCTTTTTTTTCTTCAGAAACCATTTTCCTGCTTTTTGTAGGTGAGAACATGTAGAGATTGCAACATTCCCAATAAACCATACATCTTTTTTAAGAAAAAAAACAACTCAGTTCCAGAGAAGGGTAGACCATACTATTACATCATGCTTATTAATATTCAGTTATGCTGGAAATAGTACTAGTTTTTCTTGCCATGAGTTTTAGTTTCAGTAGAGTTTCATCTACCAGTAAAAACCTTGTGTTGTCCAGCAGACAGCTGCTGAATGTTGCAAGGTTTTTTCAGAGGTTGGCAACATGCTGACTGGACAGCTTGGACACTGATGTCTCAAACTTCTGCTCATTCTTTCTTTAGCTGAATAGACTTTTTTACTCCAAACGCTGGGTAAAGTTGTCTGGGAAAAGTCCTTTCTGAGCACCAGCTCCAAGTATTAACCAGTCACTTTCTTTGATCCCCGTAAGCCAGCCAGCATCCTACAACAGCAATCACAAAAAAACAACAACCATCAATACCAGCCTGAATAACTGCTAATCACAGGGTTAGGATTACTTTAATGTGTCACCAGACACGCTCACCTGATCCTCTACTGAAGCAGTGGGAAGCACCAACACCACATCACCTCTCTTAAGTTCGAGCTCATCTGAATTTGCAGCCTCAAAGTCATGTATTGTCTCCACCTGCAGAAAGAAAAATACTATCACCACCTCTGCTGACAACAGATTAAACATGTTAACCACAGCAAGTTAATATTTATTTTCATTTGCAGCTTTAAAACTTAGTGTCTGGAGAAAGTCTCACCTTGTAGAGAAAGTCATCTGGGAGTCCTGACACTCCACCAGACGGACTCATGTGTTTGATAGTTTGGTTTTCAGCTGTCACACCGTTGTCACTAATGGTGGTGGGAGAGATGATGTCTGCATCACGGTCATCATCACCTTCATTACTGGAGGCAGGCTCAATCACTACAGAGGGGATCTGCATCTTTTCCTGCAGAGTAAAAATTAAAAAACATTTTTATTTCACAAACACACATCCAACATAAATAAATGTATGCACATTATTCAGTTAAATTCTGTTTTAGAGCTAAACATTTTGTGAATTATAAAAACTTTTAAAATTATTATGAACAAAGAAAGAACAAGATATTGGACATATCCACTGATAAAATAGTTAGAAGCAAACAAAAACAAATTCTATCAAATAACTTTTGAACAGGATATATAAAAAAAGACAAATGAGATTTGGCATGCAGCACTCTATGTGTACATGCACAATAATGAGACAGATCATAACATATTACAAAAATAAAGTGGACAGCCATAAAATTAATGAGCTCTTCTTAAACAAGTTATAGTAACTGTCATAACAAAAGTGGTAGTTACCGATGGCGCTGCTTCACCTGGAGATGTTGTGACTTCGTCAGCAGGAGGAATCTGTGTGCAGACAGAAATTATTTCATTAAACAAGAACAGAACATTTTTTACAGTCATGCTGAGTTAACATATTTACTTTCATTAGGTCAGAAATAAACATGAGTTGCAATTAATTTCATAAAACACAATTCTCATAGTTTGACTATTGTAGCACAAAAACTTTTACTTCCAGGGTCAGGCTTTTTCAGTTTTGAGCTCAACAATTCCCATTAATTATAAAAAATCTTAAAGGGTGACATGTTTTTTGTTATCTTAATTCGGACTTAATTCTGCTTATTATACATCTTTAACAACATTAAACAAACATGTTTGTTATTTATTGATGACAAAGAATGACTACACTCAAATGACCCAAACCCTCAACACAGGAACCTATAATAGTAAAATAATAAGACTCGTGCAGGTTACACCACGTAGAATTATGACTTCATAAATTATTAAAACTGATCACTCATTGCTTTAACACTTGTTAATCAGATAAAAAATGTATTTATTCAATTAAAAATAATTGTGGATGAACAAATCTTCAATTTGACTTTATTCAGGTTTGTGCAGCTGAGTCATCCTAATTAATTCTCACATTAGACTAACCAAAAAAAATGTCATTGTTCAATTTTTGTGTTTGGCCAAATATAAATTACCAGCAGCATTTTAATGATATAACTCTTTATTAATTGTTGGTTAATATACTGATCAGTATTGAAATTGTTGATTGATGGCAAAGAAAAATAAATCCGTAAAGGGTGGAGGTACATACCTCACCAAGCTCAGAGCCTGGAGATCCAACAGTTGACTTCAGAGAGAAAATCAGAAACATTATTGCTTGAAATTAACACACTGTTATTGTACATTATCTTAGCATCTTTCCCTTTAACCTAACCATGACTGACTGTAGTAAAACTGATTTTAACAATGAATTCAGAATTGGTGATGATGATGATGATGATGATGATGATAGATGGCAGCAGTGTCTTTAGTAAATTATTATGATCAACGCGTCCACTCACAACAGGCTCCTCCTTTAGACTGGCAGAACTTTCTGCTGTATATTCATCATCAGCAAGGGGAGCTGGAGGTTCCTCCTCCTCAGCAGCAGAGGGAGCTTGAGGTTCCTCCTTCTCAGCAGCAGGGGGAGCTGTAGCTTCATCCTTCTCAGCAGCAGGGGGAGCTTCAGCTTCATCCTTCTCAGCAGCAAAGGAAGCTGGAGGTTCCTCCTCCTCAGCAGCAGGGAGAGCTGTAGCTTCATCCTTCTCAGCAGCAGGGGGAGCTGCAGCTTCATCCATCTCAGCAGTAGGGGGAGCTGGAGGTTCCTCGCCAGCAGGTGGAGCTGGAACCTTTTCTTGTTCTTCAGCAGCTTCTGTCTCCGAGGCCTCAGGTGCCTCAGTTGATTCTGCATTAACTTCGTTCTTTTGCAGAGAAAGATGGTGATCAACCCTTAAACTGTTAAAATGCACTTGACTGATCACATTTGGCATTAAATTCAAAATTCTTAAGCAGAGCTTCCACGTGCCTTAATGGACCATTTACTAATACTAATCTAAGCTTCATGCCTGCTCGTTTTCTTCATCTCATATATTATAAACGTAAAAGTACCACCCACATGGTATTGCGTACATTTGTCAGATACACATCTGCTTCCAGGTGGGAAAAGATACATTACATGGAAAAGACATGACAGCAGAGTGGAACACAGCTGATATCTGAACTAAATTTGTATTTAAAAATTATATAAAAACAGAAAACAAATGTATTACATTTCATTATATAATTTTAAATAATTACTGTTACAATCAGAGGATAACCTCTGAGAAAAGACTATAGATGTTACAATCTATAGTTTAAAAAAAGACTATAGATCAAACAAAGAAGAAATGTATTTGACAAACTCTTTACAAAACTATACAACAAACCGATTTAAAAAATGGAACAGTAAATCAAAGAATAAATACACCATTTCAAAATCACATACATGCACGTAATGTACTTAAATTTAAAACTTACCATCTTATCAAAATCAGCAAAAAAAGATGGGGCAGTGGCATCCTTGAGAGTGCAGGTTAAAAATAAACACAACCAGAAAAAATATTATTATATTGCATTCACAGAAAGAGAACAATATACAGAGAACTTTAAGAGACAAGACATTAAGAGAGAAGACATTCAGAGACGAGACACTAAGAAGAGACATTCAGAGACAAGACATTAAGGGACAGGATGTTTAGAGAAGAGATGTTAAGAGACAAGACGTTAAGAGACAAGACACTAAGAAGAGAACCTTAGAAGAGACATTGAGGGACATGATGTTTAAAGAAGAGACATTAAGAAACAAGACATAAAGAGAACAGAGACTAAGAGAAGAGGCATTACTGGGGGAAAGGTTTCTGAGGGTTTGATTATGTAAGAATGCAGTTAGGGTCAATATCTACTTCAGTGCCTTTAAAAGCCCTGCATCAACCTTTGACATAGGTTTTATTTACAGTGGGACCTTTCAGGAGAGATGGTTGAGTTGAAGAAGTTAATCCTGAACTCATAAAGCATTTGCTGCCAGTTTTTACACTTCGGAAGCTGAATGGCAGACACAACTTCCAGTTATCTTAGAACTAGTTAGACTCATTCAATTCTGTTTCAATTCAGTTTTCTTTATATAGCGCCATATCATAAAGTTATCTCAGGGCACTCTTATATTTACAAAGTCCCAAAAGTCATGTCTTCACTTTGTCTTTGATCAGTTCAAAGATGCAAATTAAACTTTGGTCCATGAACGTTAACTCAGATCTGACAAACTGAATATTATAGCTGAAAAGCACTAACAGCATATCAATCAATGAAAATTACACCTGTGGACTGATTTTGATCTGAACAACCTCTAACTAAAAGATCTGCTGAATTCATCTTCTGCAAATTCCAATGTTTCATCTGGACAATGGGTGCAAATATATGTTTGATTAGAAAAATTACCTGTGAAAATCCATTAAATGCATCGGTCACCTAAATTAAATTGCAAAGACACAAATAAGTATTAAAAGAAATTAGGTAAGACGTGTCGTGTCGACGTGTAAGATGAGTTGTAAAGATCAAACCCATGTGAAAATGAAAGTATGGCATGAACAAGCAGACAAAGCAAGCAATAGGAGAGGCGGAAGGAGCTCAGGCTGGGATCCAGGTTTTAAGACTACTTTCACTTTGTTTCTCAATCTGTGGGAGGGTAGAAGGCAGGAAAGGGGGTTTAATTTATTTGTAGTCTACTCTACACTAATCACCACACTGAAAATGGGACAAAGACAAGTACCTCTTCCTTTTCTGTATCTAGCTCTTGGTACAACTTTCCAAATCTCCGGTTTGCAGCCTCATCTTCGGACATGTCTGAATTTTCTGGTTCTTTGTGAATTCTGGGAATGTTTATATCTTTAATTCCTTCTGCTGCTGTTCCAGAGACAAATGCAGAGTTTCGTTGAGTGATAGAAGAGTCGAAGTCCCTGCTGTCACTAACTTCCTGCCAGGACGTGGTGTTGGAGGCAGGACCCTCAGTACCTGAAGAGACTGCTGGGAAACTGTTGATAAAAGGATCTGTATCCCACTCGCTTTTTCCATCCACAGTGGCCACAACCACACATTCTCCTGAGGTCTCAGCAATTGGATCAAATTCAAAACCACCCACATTATCTCCAGCAAAAGGATCTGAATTAAACGCACCCCCTCCCTGTGTTTCAGCTGAATGATCTGAATCAAACGCACCTCCTTGCTTTGTTTCAGCTGAAAGATCTGAATCAAATGCACCTCCTCCCTGTGTTTCAGCTGAAGGATCTGAATCAAATGCACCTCCTCCCTGTGTTTTAGCAAAAGGATCTGAATCAAACGCACCTCCTTCCTGTGTTTCAGCAAAAGGATCTGAATCAAACGCACCTCCTCCCTGTGTTTCAGCAAAAGGATCTGAACCAAACGCACCTCCTCCCTGTGTTTCACCAAAAAGATCTGAACCAAACGCACCTCCTCCCGGTTCTTCTGCAGCTGAATAAGTTCTGTCTGCTTTGTCGCTCTCCGGTGAAACTTGTTCTACAGTTTGAGACCAATCTGATCCTACACCATTATATCCACCTCCCCATCCCTCTGAGGCGTTCACTATAGAACGTTCTTCATAGGACAGCTCATCATCGGCACTCGCCCAGCCTCCCCCTTGGCCTCCATCACCCCACTCCTCAGCAGTCTCGTATTCAGACCCAGAGCCATCCGGAGATCTGGACCACTTGTCTCCTCTGTCCTCAGTGCTGTCCTCAATCTGTTCACCAAATTCATTGGTGAATATTAGTCCTGGGGTGGACTTCCTGCGGTCCTCCTGTCCTTCTGTATCTCCCCCTAAATCTGCCTCCCTCATCTCATCTTCATCACCTCTGACTGCAGAGGGATAAAGGTTTGGGTTAGTTTGAGAGTTCCAGCTGCTAACCTCATCTTCAGCTGCTGTGGCTGCCTCACTGTCCTGAAGAGATGTAGTTGTGTCTCCACCCGGTTGCCAGCCATCTTCCTGGGGCCAGCCCTGAGCCCCTCCCTCTGTCCCGCCCTCTGCCCCCTCCACCCCCACAGCAGGGGCCTTGGCTCCTGGAACAGCGTCTCCATTAGCTGACAATGAACCAAAGTCCGCGGACCAGTCGGCGACGAAGCCGGTGTCTGCCGCCTGCTTGGGAAAGGCAGGATTGTAGGGTTAAAGTTTGGCCCCCCCGCTCTAAAACCACAGTACTGAGTCCGACTTGAGGGCCAGTGCATGAAAATACTGTTTTATAGTACACAAGTGTTTTTTTAAGAAAAACACTGTTGACAGAAATTATATAAAAATGCACAATGATAGACTGATCGAACAAATGGATTTTATGTTGATGTTCCATGATATATGTTATAATACTATTACTTTCTGGTTACCTGTTTACAAGCTCTGCACTGTTGGTTTTTGAGCTGTCCATAACCTGTTGTTAACCCGTTACATTTTATTTCAATATATATTATAAGACTCCTGGCCACTAGAGCTACAGTACAGCTCTCTTCACACCAGTAAGAAACTTGTTTCTTGAACAGTAGGGTAGATATTTTTGCATGAAAATAATTTACCTGTATCAATGTCATAAAAACATATTTTGAAAATCAGCAGTGCAAACTTGCATATTAAAAAACAAACAAAACACCACCATATGAAAATATATTTGTTGATCAGTGTTATCATTGTGCAAACTTTGAAGAATGGCAGACTGAACATTATTAATGTGGAATGAGTGAATTTAAATGAAAACTTTCTCTTCATCAATGATTGATCAGGCTGTAGTGATGATGATAAACACAGATGTATAACTGTGTGATTGTGTGTACTTACAGGCTCAGCTGTTTGGGCGTTTGCCTAAAAACAAGGTGATAAAAAATTGTTCATATCTGCAGAGACAACCAAACTGTTGTATTTATTTTATAGAAAGGTATTCATTTATTAAGTTATGTGACCAACGTTTCCTTTTATTCATTCATCCCCGATCTCCAAATAAGTGACGTTTTACCGTCAATACTACTCTGACCGTAAATTTAGAAGATGAAGTAAATATTTTTGATAATTAACAGTGTAAAATCTTTTAACAGCTTTTTATAAGACAGAAGACTTTACTCACCGCCCACATATCCCAAGGCACAGCTGTCTGAAAGGGCCAAAGCACATGTTGTTCATGTAAATAAACACATTGTATACAGATAACAGACACATATCAACAGATTCATGTCCAAAAGAGACATATCAACAGTTAAATATTAATAACGGCTCGTGTTGAGATTAGCAGGGAAAAACTGGAAATAATAAACTGGACTTTGGACTCTGACCAGAGATCTAAAATATTCATACACTCATGATTATTAAGTTGAACTTATTTTGTTTTGATGTAAAACACCAAGAGAATAAAATTCACTGGTTGCCTGTCTACCTTTTAGGCAATCAGTAGCTGGTCTAATAAAATGTAGTTTTCAGACCAGTGTGTTGGTGCAGCTTGTGGTCCTGGCATCGCTTTGTCCAATCACACATGTTTAAGTTTACGTGGCTAAACTGTGGTTTAAACTACAGGTGAAATATGAATGTTGTTGGCCCTGCTGTCAGTTAATGAAGAGAACCTGTGGTATCGGCGAAACACTTTCATCTGCCTGAAAAGCGTCAAAGTCCAGGTCGAGAAGAGATTCTCCTGGTCGTTCATTTGGCTGTGGACAGCAACAAAAAAGAAACAGGTAAGCAGGTTTAGGCAACACACTATGTATTACTTAAGAATTGTTAATGAATGCAGTAAATCTGTGAGGACTCCACAGACCTGTGATGGTGAAGGTGCTGGTAAAAAATCTCCTCCAAACAGGTCAATGATCTGCTCCTCCGCCACCTCCTTGGTAGGTGTGGCCTTTGGTGGTGGAGGTACCGGGGGTCCCTTTTTCAACTGCCAAAAACCACAATGAGCTGTTATCAAATCAACTCAGACTACATTTAATTAAGAAACACTTTTACTGATCCATTTTACTGTTTAATGTTCTAAAACAGTGGAGGAATGGAGCCACAGGAACAATGACACAGTTCAATACCACACAGCTGGTATGTTACAATCATAATGTACAATTATATTAATATTTACACTTGTAACACTAGCAGGGTTGCAGTGGTAAGAATGCAGTATCTTCGTAAAATCCAACATGCTGTTGTTTTTCTGCCAGCAGGAGTCTTTACTAACTGACTGCAGTAAGGACTCCTGGTGGCACAAAATAGAAAGACATGTTGCATCTTATGAGGATGAAGGATACTGGGTGCTTACTCTGGCAGAGCTGCAACCAAACCACAATGGAAAAGAAGGATGATGTTAAGCCACTGTATTTATGTCGACTTTGTCAGTGTCGCGATCATAAAATATAGATTTGATCAGCTGCCAACTGCTTGCAATGACTGCTGGTTAGTGAATAAAAGGAAAGAGGTGCCAAAAAGCTGATGGATGCTCTAAAAGTTTTTGGTTTGTCCAGAAACAAACTTCATAATAAATGACACATTTTGTACTCATTGTTCTGTGTCACACGGTTGGAAGACTTCCTTACAGTCAAGAAGAAATAGCCATCTTCTAAACTACCTCACATCTCTCATCTCATTTAAATCCAGCAAATACAGTACACGATCCATTAACTCCTCGACCTCAGATGTTCCTCATGTTGCACTAACTTCTTCTTCTATCTTTCAGGTATTATGCACCTTTTGACAGGGATGTTCTGCAGTCTTACACCCCCCTTGGTGATTTTAAAGTTGTATTATCTGATGTTTTTTATGATTCTGTTTTGATTAATTCCTTATTTATTGTGTAGTTGTGTTTTTGTTTGCTGGTTGTGTTCTTGTGGATGAACTTGTCTTGAACAAGAGATCAACCGCTCGCTGTTTGAAAGCACCTTAATGCTGATATCACTTCTAGTATACAGTACATAAAAATACTTCTACCTAGAAAATAGTCAATCACACTGCAAGTCTGGAAAACTGCTGCCAAATGCAAATTTTAAAAGTAATTATAATTTTTAAAGATTAATCATTCCAGAGATTGATACTCAACTTTCAGACACTGAATGAATCTTCAGAGGAATTGCTTTTGAAATGCTGTAGAGCCATCCACATTTTGAGCAAACTTTCCAGCTGTGAGCAGCTTCACTGTTTCTGCTGCAGTGTTGCATCATTAAATGATGAAGTCCATCAACACCACACTCACACATGCAGGAATTTTAGTTTGCTGGCTGACCTTTTTAACGACTATCATTTGATCACTTTTACAGTGTAAATTCACTTGACAGTCTATCAGTGCGCTGTGACCTGCAACAGTTCGACTCATCAACACTTAATTAACATCAACAAGAGGAAATGACAAAAACCTGTTGGATGAGTCTGTTACAGAAAGTACTGGGAACCACACATATGTCACATATAAAAAAATATTCACATATGTCACATGTACACACACATACGTACACATTTGTCCAAATACATTTGACAAACATGTAAACGCTTTGAAGGCTAACACTGAAAGTCAGATCTCATGACCAGAATAGTCATAAGACACAAGACGATATTCTACTTTCAGGTATCAACTCTACTGTATGTAACAGCACTGGTGTTATATATTCACTCAACACATACAGAAACACAGACAAGTGAGAAAAACTGGTGTTACATGTTCACTCACCCATTAACAGACAAAAGGGTGCAGCAAAGAAAAACAGTCAAAGAAAGTTACTGCGAAGTTCGAACAGTTGACTAAAACAACAAACGGTAAAACACAGAAACACATTGTCTACTGGCCATTTCAAGTCATTTCACTGTTATCTATCAATCACTATTCTATCAGTCACTGTAGTTTATCTACCAATCACTGTTATTTATCTATCACTATTCTATCATCTAGACAGTTATATAAACTACACAATTCATTTTGTCCAGACCAGTAATAGCTAACATCTACCTGTGATGGGGATCTGGGTCAAATTCAGATTAGATCTGTCCCTTGGGTCTGGACTGATTTAGGATTAGATCTACCTGTGTAGGGGATTTGGGCCGTGGTGGTCCTGGTGAGATGGGGCGAAGCATGTGATTGGAGCTGTTGTCTGGACTCTCAGGTGGGCTCTCATCTTCTGGTGGGGATGGGGTTCTAGCAAGTCGCAGAGGTCCTGAATCACTGAGGAACGAGACAGAAACCACATGATCACAAGACATCAAAGTCTTCTGATTGGCTGGCGGTTATCAGATGTTACAAACGTAACATAAAGTGGACTTGATATACCTGGGTTAATTATATAACTTTCTCCTTTGTTTTATTTTAATGAACAGGGGTTTTTAATGTCCAACTGACAGAATCTTAACATTATTTACAGAAACATGAATTAGACATAAAACCTTTGTGATTTTCAACGGTGAATCTAACAGGCTGTCCTCAGTAAATGGTGATTATATGTACAAAACAACTACAACCCTTAATGACAAAGAAACACACAAACACAACATGAGTTGGCAAACATAAATGTTTCATATACACGTCATCATTCAAATGCTGAGGCTTTTTTAGATGTATTTAAGATTGATGCCCAATACTGACCTCGGTGCTCCTTGGATGGTGAACATTTTATCAGAATGCTGCTCACCCAGTTTGGTCATCACTTCATACAGCTGCCTACATAACTGTAGAGTTAGGGAAAAAATCTAGAATTATTTTTCAGATTAATAAAAATGTAAAAAATCCAATAACAATCACTGAGTTTGCCTTTGAAATGTAAGCTTCACATGTTAGCATGCACAGAAACACCTCTTCCCAGGTATCAGGCCCTGGCCCTACAGCTAATGGTTCAAACTGAACTGTCTTATTGTTAAGAACCGGATTGGTATCCGGAGGTTTTTGGGGGGTTTTAGGATGTTTTCTTTCTGTGTTTTAGGTTGGCTGTGGCATGAGATCTGGGTCAAGGGGCAGGGCTGTCGACTCGGCAAGGAGCACACATCTGGAACCTATCTGCAATCAGCCTACTCTCTATAAAAGACCGGCTCTCCCCTTTAATCAGCGCCAGATCGTACTGAATTCTTAGAGGACCTGCTGGTACGGTTTTCTGTCCGCAGCCACACTCCTCGCCACGGCAGATCCAG
>JAVQJL010002092.1:0-32563 GCA_036024295.1 Nannoperca obscura
AGTTATCTATACAACACTGTATCAAAGAGGGAGAAGGGAAAAATAAGAAACGTGTTTAATTTTTGATACTTGCAGGTGTAATACCCCAGGTTGAGTTAGGTGGAGGAAAGAAAGAGGAAGGAGAACATACAGTAGTACAGTATAACAGTAATAGCAACATTGGCGGTTGAGCAGGAACACGGGGACAGCAGGAGCAACCACAGATCCAGACTCTACAGCGCCGGAGGCAGAAACACCTGCAGAAATCAAGCTACAGTACTTGGTGCAACCTAGGAAGATTGTCGTCGTGACTACGTAAAGTAACGCAAGTTCTGTAAAATGCAATTACACAATGAGGTGCATGTCTGAAAGGGGCTTCTGACTGGTTTTCTTTCCTGCATTCACTTTAAAGCCCTAGTACAAATGAATTTAGAGAGGCTGTTACACATCTGTTGCGTTAAGTAATAAACATCTTATAAAGAGTTTCTTCCCCCCCCAAAAAAACTAACTTTTCACCTTTTACACTCATCTCTAAATATTCCTGAACATGCTCACCATAAAAACCTGGAGAAGTTGAGGTGCGCAGAGAAGACTGTTTTTCTTTTTCATGGATTTACATAGAGGATGAGCTGAAGTGCAGTCTCTAGAGGTTTCTAGTATCTGACAGTAAGAGCAAGAGCAAGGGAGACATTAATACAGAGAGAGGCAGAAAAAAAGTGAATATAAACCAACAGGATGGAAATGCCAAGAAAGTGAGGGAGAGGGTGCATTAGAAGAGAGACGAAAGTCACTTTGGAAAACAACAACAGCAGACTCTCTCCCTAAGCTTCCCATTGGCATGATTAAGATTTAGACCTTTAAGTGCTTTTAGCACAGTTAACAGCCTAACAACACCAGTAACAGACCAATGTAACAAAATTAATGAGTAGGAAATTACTATAACCATATTTTCAACATTACGCAGTAATTAAATATAATAGCGAATATAAATGTTAATTTTCTGCTAATAAATATCCCTTTAGTAATGAGTACTTTTTAGTGTAATAACTCCAGCAAGAACTGAGTGTTATTTTACGAAAAGGTCAGCAGGTGTGACAGAGCTGATTTTATGGTTGAGAGCGTCACCTCTGTTACCATGCACATTCCTGCCGGCCGTAAAACAAAACCTAAATCTCTCTTCTCAGACACCTGCTCTCCATCTCTGTCTCTGCCTTCCTACTGTCTGGGAACAAAATATTAATCTTAATGTTTAAACAATAAAAAAAATACTTTTTTTTAACAACAAGGTAGGAATGAAATGAGTTGTGTGCTTTCTCTGAAGTTTCGTAGCTTCGACTGCCAAGACTTCTCTGATAAGGCGGCTCTGACAGGAGTGTGGGGGGAGTACATAAATTAATATACAACACAAGACAGGAAATGAAATTACTTCACAGATGCAGAGGACAGATAGCAGGAAGACAGATAAGAGGTGAAACAGATGCATAGAAAACACTACCGCTGACTGACTGGAAACACTACCGGCTGACAAACACATCCTGTGAGTAACGGTTTAGTCGCAGTGAAAAGTATGTACAGGACGATGACCAGATCAAAGAATTATTAAATGTTTGTGAGATCAAATTTAACTGACCATTCAAAAACAATCAACAAAAAAGGAGCTACCATTTACGTGACGTGTCCTAAAGAAATGGACAGCCTGACTAAAGAATCTTTTTAGTGTCAGGATTTGTGTGACAGCAGGTTTAGATCTGGGGAAGAAAAAAAAACAAAAACCAGCAGAAAATGCACCTCTAAATCACTGGCCATCTCAAATGTTTCCGTAATTTCAAATGGGTCTGGTGTTATGTTCATTGACAGCTGTTTCCCTGGTTGGAGAAACGACCGACCCAATAAGAACTTAGACTAAAATGGTGACAAGTGTAGATGATCAACTCAGGGTTCCACAAAAAGTTACTTGTGGCCACCAAATACTCCATGTAGGTGGCCCACTGCGGCCAGCAAGTTGTATCCCTGTACTGCGAGCCTTCGCCTAACCAATGCTGCATTTCCACAAACATCTCGATTCCTTTACACCTTTTTGTTCTATATTCTATCTGTGGGTAAGCGAGCGAGAGAGAGAGAGAGACTGTGAACTAACTAAGAGAATTGATGTACCATGTGTTTACACAGAACTTGAATATTCAATTTAAATTATTATAAAAATGTATTTTCATTCTGTTAATGTCTTTTCATTTATTGAAGTGTCACAGTTAAGGAAGGCTGTGTTAAGTTGCGTTAAATTGCCTTTTCTATGTTCATTTTTACATAACTTTACACTTGGGCCACCAAAAATGTACTTTGGCTTGGTGGCCCGTGGGGCCAGTGCTTAAAAATATTAGCGTCTATCCCTGAGACTAAAATAACACATACTTGCTCCAGTCAACACACTCAAGTTTTTAGTTTTTAAGTCTGGCATGACCAGTATCTTTTGGTGGCTAATGTTAGCTAACATTAGCAAACTTTAGATACTAACTGGTATTAATGAGTTCACAAAATTTCGGACTCTTCTACTTGAGCTACTGTTACATAGAACTCACTTTAAATGCTCCAAAACTCACCATCACCCGATACCAACAATCCCCAAACGGAAAACTTAACAAGCAGACAGTCGGCATGCTATCAACCGTCTGCTGATACATAAGCTACTCTTGTGAATTCAAATTGCAGCCTAAAATGCTGTCCCGACCTTTTTTAAGCTGAAGATGTTAAAAGATTGTGGAGAAATCTCTCTGTGATATGTAAATAAGGTGGAGAAAAAGAGCCGCATGATACTAAAAGCAGGCAGGGGGCATGAAAAGTAAATAAATAAATAAAAAAAGACATGAAGGCTACAGTATGGAGATTCTGGTCCCAGTCACAGAGCACACGAGGAGGTTCACTTAGAGGTTTCTCTTTTTTATGAATCTTCTCTAAAGCAATCTGCCCCGGACTTGGTATGAAAGGATCATGTGCATAAAAAAAATCACAACCTTAAGATTACAAATTCCGTTGGACTTGGTGTTAAAGGCCTTTATTGTCAATGATGCTCAGGAAGAGGAAAGTGACAGACGGAAAGAAACAAGTGTCTATATGACGTTCTTCTAAAGCTGCCAAAAGCAGAAGTGATACACTCTGTAGAGGCTGGTTTATTTGTGTCAACTACTTCCGGCATAAAGAATGTCAAAAGAGCTGCAAAGACAATAGATTCGAAGAAAAAGACAAGAGCATAAGACACAAACTTCCTTATAATTGCGCGTGTGTGTGTGCGTGTGCGTGTGCGTGTGTCGGTGCAAATTGTACATCTCGTTATGTGCAGATGGTGATTCAGAGAGCAAGTTATGGATTGAATTCTGTCTGAGTCTGGTAATTGGCAAGCTTGAAGATATAATTCAGGAAAGATGAGCGCTCTCATAAAACTGACAAGAACAAGACTCTTAAGAGACATAACAAGCTTGTCAAAGACACCCGATACACTGATGGATTAGCTCACATCTGAGGCTCCAGCTTGCAGCAGTGGCATGACAGATGTCGTCAGAAAAACCCCAAGAGACTGCAACCTACACACCAGAGAAACAACTAGGCTAATCTCCTTCTGAATAAACCCACATACTTCAGCCCACCTGCTAGCTGATTGCTAGGCTAATCTCTTAGCTTGTGGGTGCAAGTATGTGGGGGTTTATATCAGTGGAAAGCTAACTAGCCACTAAACCAAACTTCTGGCCTTCCACTGTAGATCCCACCAGCCTCCACCCTTCTTAGCTTGGCAACAAGACAGTGAGGCAAGCAAGGAAATAATGTGCCTTTCATGAAAACTATTCGCACAAGGATGGGCGTGTGGCTCTGACAAAGGCTCAGATTATGTTTGGAAAACAACAGCAACAGTCTTGCCGATCCGTCAGTGGGCTGAGAGGGCTGCGGTCCGGGTTGAGGAGCAAAATGACAAGGAAATAAGGCTGAGAGACTACGACTGAATGGCTGAAATTCGATCGGATCTATTGCCATGAGGTCTAGAGCTGGCAATGAATCTGAAACACTGAGGGGGTTAAGTGAGCAAGACCAAGGTGGCTAAGAGTACAGCTGATACTGCAGACGGTAAAAAGATAAAAAGGGCTTTAAATTATGAGACACCAGGAGTTTGGTGGATCGTTTCTGGGCTCAGGTACAGCTTAAACCACTGTTTCATGTTATTTCCCCAACCTCGCTTCACATGCTGTCTAACAGGGAATCACTGAAATATAAATGAGAACAAATGAATATGAAAAAGTACAGGTGCTAAGAGAGACTGGAGTGACCTTACAGGGTTATTACTGAAATTGGGGCGCTAAGTGTAAAAACATGGTACTGAAAAGGCTGGCGGGTCTGAGTTTAAGGTCCTCAAAGGCTGTTGTAATGAAGACACTGATGAAAACAGGAAGGTTAAAAGCTGTGCCTCAGTCGTCTCTGTACTCTTGTCAGCTCTGCATAAATATGAGTGGTTGAATAATTGAAGTAAATGTGTTTAAATGTGACCCCGGCAGCCTGTTGACGTTCCGGATGAGCCTGTCCACTCAGCCACACCAGGGTCCTAAAGGAAACCACGTGAACCTCAGAGCCGGATCACAACTGTGACTCGACGCAGCAGGTGTGTTCGGAAGCATCTGCTGTCAAGGATGCAATCCCCGACAACCTTAGAGGGTGCGGGGGCCAAAAATAGCGCTGCTTTAAAAGAGCAAAGGCTCTTTGGGGGGTGTTACTGCCGATACAGGTGAGAAAAAGAAATACGGTAAAGGAAGCCATGCTCTTCCACTACATACAGTAAAGCCCAGTTTGATCTGACCGAGCCGTGAACTAAGCCATCACAGAAAACCCAACCCGGCCAACGTGTCAGCCTCTCTTAAACCAAAGCACCTCTTACCCTGAACTGATTGGCTCAACAGAGGCGCCACTGCTGGCGGCCTACAGGCAAAGTGCTGTTTTTAAAAGCACCTTCAGTTCTTGATTTTTTTCTAGCTTGTAACCGGATATCTGTGCTTTGGAGATTAGGATCACTCCTTCATTTCTGCTCATACTTATAGATCTCAGTCTTATTTTACTTTATTGCTTTCGGCCGCATCAGAGCTGCGTTAAATTACTGCTAACACAACCTGCTGATTCACATTAAATCTGTCCACCAGAAAACAAATTTATTGTGACGCAGCCACAGAAATGTTTGTGTATTTGTGACAGAGGTAGCGGAGCTTTGTTGGTAGTGATATTCTTATGATAATATAGGATTTTTTAAAAATGGTCAACGCAACAAGACGAGGGTGTGTACTGTAATATAGAGTTTTAAACGTTGCAGGGAAGAAACCTCCAACACATTATCAAAATAAACGCCTTTGACCTGTTCAAGTATCCCCACCCACTAACAGCATTTAAGTAATAAATCCATGTCTTTGAAGCCAAAACAGTGCACGTGGTTTTTAATGTCAGTACGAATTTTACTTTTCTGGGAATTTATCATGGCAACAATCATTGTATTCTTATTATTGAGAACAGCGAGGTAAACAGTAGGAATACGTATTTGTGTAATAAAAGTAAGCAGCCAGGAATGTGTGCTTGAACTTCTCCAACTACCTGACGCAGCAACCGGATAACTTTGCTTTTGCTGGACAAGATAACCCAACTATTTACTTGTTTTGCCTGAAACCTCTGTGTCGGGAACCTCATGTTTCCAACACAGGGGTTGTGTTTCTGATGCAGCGGTAATGACATGTCCTTACACACATTCATCCCAACACACACACACACATATATATACACATAACATTGTCATTGAACTAAAGGTTTCCATTTGTCCTTCACATCCTCCCGATGTGATCTAGACAACTGTAAAGAAACCTATTATGTTCTCAAACAGAGCTCAAGCTGTCATGGTGCTTTCATTAAGTATTAACTTCTCAAGGGCTGACATAGTATATATTGAAGTGTGTGTGTGTGTGTGTGGGTTCCGGCACAGTACAGTGCCCCTGCAAGCCATATATTGATTAATGTCCCATATCAGTGAGGTGAGACCAGCCCTAGATAGATATGACATCTCATTTAGAGAAACATCACCCCAACTTTCCTTCATTTATCTCACCCGCTGCCATATGACGGGCCTGTGTGTGTGTGTGTGTGTGTGTGTGTGTGTGTGTGTGTATGAATGACTTCCTCATGTGTGCTTCCGTCTGTATTGTGTCCCCATCTTCCTCTGTGTGTGTGTGTGTGGTATTTGTCAAATGGTAGCAGAAGTGAAAAGGTCTCATCTTGAAGACCATGTGCAGGCTGACCCATCCAAATAGCAGATTATCTGGTACACACACACATTCAAAGCGGAAAGGTCAATCTGATCTCTTGGCAGCCAGCAGCCCACAGCTTTTAAAACACCAGTCACACCGGTGGTGACTGATGGACTTCAATTTTCTCTTTCCCTGTTCATTTCTCTGCCTCCCAGCGGGAGCCTGAATATTAGGCTTTGAGCAGCCGAGGGGGAAAGAAGAGACGGCTGTGTTAGCTGAGGCAGAGCGAAAAGAGGCAAAGGAGCCGGGACATAAACTACCAGAGGTATAGTACAACTGTAGAGAGAGACGAATAGAAGTAGAGGGGCCAAGAAGGGTGAAAAGCAGAGAACAAACTGAGTTAATGCATGAGCGTCACATCCTTTTGAAATGCTTTAACATAAAAGAACCTTCGTTCAGGAATTAGGTTTACGCTGTAAACATCTCCTTCTCTTCCCATAAAGATGCTGTCCAGGCCCTGACACGGGTGTACAAGGGACAAACACAATGGTTTGTTTTTGTTTACCTGTTGGGCTGTTTTCCAGCCTGTAGCAGGTGAACCAGTACAGTCAGGCACTGCAGCGGCTTTCTGGACAGCCTTCTGTTTGAGTAATCAATCCTTTCGGGCTGGTATGTCCAGAAGAATGTGTTCCAAAGTTCAACTCAAGGATCCCAAAAGTGCAGGAGCCGGTTTCACAAAGAAGTTTGGACTGGTCTGTAGCGTTAAGGCAAGTCTTCATTTTGCATTTAGAGTAATCGAATGAAGATGAGGCAGCAAATATAAAGAGTGATTCATTTTAAGCCTTAAAAGTTAGTCAACCTACCCCCGGGCTAACTCAGAAGAACAGAAGAGCCATGTTTCCACTTATTAATAAATGCAATAAATAATATATAATAAATATAGAGCAGTGAGGAAGAGTTAGCATCACGTCTGCCAGTCCTGCCACATTAAGAAGACACAGTATCTCAGTTTTGCAACATGTCTGCGCTGCAGTGAGGTGTTATTCTACTGGACAGTTTTGTATTGTTAGTCTTTCCCCGAAGGGTCCTTGTAACTGTTGAATTCTTCCAGAAGGCAAACACTTTCTGCTGGTGTTCGATGCAGCTGCTCGGTCGGCCATGTTTTTATTAGTTTGAAATCTTTGTGAAACCAGCTCCAGGATTTGATGTTATGGGCGTACTTGGTAACTGTTGTTTTCACACGACCTAAAAAAATGTTTGTACACTGAAAAGTGGGCCGGTCTGTTGCACTGAGGGGACAGGAAGTCAGAGGAATGAAAGAAAAAAAACTTTTCAAATCAAAGGTTGGTCAATTTGTGACCAAATGAGACCAAAGTGATGATCCATTATTTGCCCAGACAACTAAGCAGTTTTGCGTGAAAAATTACTTTGAGCATTGATTTGGATGAGGTGGAAGCTTTGATTATCATGCCAGTAATGGCTCTAATTAGTAAGTGAAAATAGGTCGGATCTCCTCTATCAATTTCCGGCATCAAAATGGACTAACTTCCCCAATACTGAACTAATTTCCTCACTATTAAAGATCATTATTTCAGAATCAGAAAGCCTTGATACTCTACTCTGCACAAGGCCTTTAACTCCTACCGCTGCAAACTACTCACACCAGGAAATGATTAAATGTTTTCCATAAAGACAGGTAGTAATGGGGAAGTTGGAGAGAAGAGTCACAATGTTTTACTGCTCCACAGAGGCAAAACAGGGAGACGACTACTAACAACAACAGAATAAACTCAGTAATACAGGAAATCAGTTTAAAGGGCCGGTCAAGTACCTTTTGCAAAGTTTTCAATATTTTATATTTAATCTAATGTTAAAATTGAGCAGTATGCCAGTCTTGAAAAAGAAAGGTATGTTTGTCCAGTGTGCATCAAAATAATACAGAAAAGGAGTTGCATTTTATTTTCTATTGTCCTCTGTTCTATTTACTGGGAAACCAGGATTTTCTACAGCAGAATAAAAACAGATTTTATCTTTTAAATGGAAGATGCACTAAGACGCAGACTTTTTTTTCACGTAAGAAACATTTAAGTAGTTACTCTGAGAAAAAGCTTTAAGGATGAGGGGAGAAAAACAATCAAGACAAAAATGGCATTTTGTTGTCAAAGCAGTTTGTTTGTTTGTTTCTTCCTTTCTTTTTCTTCTGCTATTTGGTGCAAACTAAACGTTATGTTTAAGGAGTTTATAATTGCTTTTAAATTGAAATTAAGGTTTTAAGGAGGTTTTCCCAAAAAGAACTGACTGCATTCCTTTTAATACCTTTCGCTCAGAGGAAGCCAGCGTATGCTCCAGCCACTTTGTGACTCTCAATAAAAGGCTGTGGTGTATTCATTTGTTTCTATATTAAAAGTCTATGAAAAGCCTGAATCAGTAAGTGTAAGTTACAGTACTACAAGGTATCTCAAGATGTGTTTATCAAACCAAACGCACAGTTCATTATCTTGTGGTCCACACACGCCAGCTTCACAGAAAAGGGTTCACTATCATTTTTGCTAAAACACAGGTATGTATGTAAGATTTATCATCGCAGGATCATTTCGGGAGCAGATCGGGGCTCAGCGTCTCGCACAAAGACACTCTGGCATACGCAGAGAAGAAGCCAAGGGTCGACCCACCAAACCTGAGATTAGTGGACAACTCTACCTGCTGGTGTTACCAGAAGACGTCTTGCTCTAACTAACGAACACCATTTGTCATTTTCAGTTCGAGATAAGACACCAACTTCAGTGCCACAGTTTCAATTGCAGTCAGTTACAGTTACAATCGTACCTGGTGCAGGGCGGTGAGACCGTCTTCATTGCAGAGGTCTGGACTCACGTTATTCTTCAGCAGGTAACGCACTGGTGGAAAGAGAGATGGGGAAACATAATTAAAAAGGTGGAAGTCTAAAATAACGGGGAAATATTTCTGTTTTAAACTCTGGGTTTCCTTCAGTTGGCTTGAATAACTGCATTTCCTCTTACAATTTAAAGCAGATTCAGAGGCCTCGCTTCACTGCATGCCTCACTCACTTGCAATAATGAAATACTATTTTGTGGTTGAGAATTGAAAAATACCCAGTTGTGAGTTAAGAGGCACACATGTTGCATGGTGAACACGGCTGTTTGGGTGTAATCAGTATTTATGAAAACATAAGATGTTCAGGCTGCGAACAAACAAACAGATGCAGGACAAAAGCATGACGGGATTCCATACGACCCAATTCCTCTCGATTGCTCATACAGCCCGCAGGTGCACCTTAACCCTTGTGCTACCTTGCCGGGTCATATTGACCCAGTGGCCCATTGTCTTGACCCAGTGTCTTCTCCACAGGGTAGCCCAAGGGTTAACGTAACATTTTGCTACCCAGTGACATCGATTAATCCATTAATATTACTGCATCGTCGTGAAGCATCCCTGCAGGAGCTTCAATCTCTCAAATTATCAGCCCGGGTGGCCAGGATGTTACGCAACTGACCTTGGAAATATGAACCCAAATGATGGGTGAGGCTGAGGGGGAGGAGGAGGATGTAATAATGCCTGGGATTACACCGTTTGTCTGCCTCATAGTCTAAACAGATAAACCCTCTCTGCCCAGACCCTAATTCACTAAATATCAGCTATCACAGCCTCCACACTGGACATCTGCCTGTCTGCTAACACCGCTAAAACCTGCTGGCCTGAGCAGGAAGCAGCAGTGGCACATAGGGCTCCTCTCCACGTCATTATTATCCCCTGTTTTTTGGCTGCTGTCTTTATTTCACAGAGACAAAAAAAGAAACCGCGACGGGATAAATCAGGTTGTGACGCTGAACGCTGAAAGAGAGATGAGAAAGATTTGGGATGATAATGATCACATCTGTCCCTCAGACTGACGGAAAAACGGTGTCATACACATGAACTAGATACATCACATGTATGCACACTAACACACATAGCCAGGGGGCTATAGAAACACGAAACACATAGGGATATATACAGAACATCAAGGGTGGTTTGCAGCGCGTGTTGAGAGCTGGATTGATTCAAATAGAAGCGTATCTGGTCTGTCAGATGCTCGTGAGGTGGATGACAGCTTGACAGTCAGAGGATACTTAGATTTTAGTAAGTGAATCAAACCGAAACTGTAAAAGAGGGAAAGTTATACACTTGCATACAACACACAAATGGGTCCGTGCACACTCATATGTAGTATTACACTTTCATAATCCTTACACTGTATTATCTATTTATATAGCTCTTTGTTTTCTCTACATGCAGCGTTGTTGTACCTGTGACACTGACGCCGATACAAACGCAAGCACCTTTTGATTGAGAAAGTCAATGGTGGATAAAAAGCAGGTACTTTGAGCTGCTGAACCTTTTGGAGGAAATCTTTCTAAAGTTTTTGAGCTCCTGGAGGAAACTTTCCACGAATACTAAACTGTCCACCGGTCAGTTTTCATACATACAACATATATCTTGTTGTCATGACCTGCCTCTCTAGAATACCTGCTGTGTTGGAGGAGTTTCCTTTAAGTGAAAGTTAGATGTTATTTACCGAATGACAATGATAGCAGCTGGTCATTATGGAAACACATTAAGCAATCAACAAAATGTGGCTGAGAGTGCTTTTTCTACAACAAAGTAGAGTGATGGAAGTGCAGCCATCATCAGCCAAAGTCCATTATCCCGTTTCCTGAACCCTGCATCTATTAGATCTCCGATTAGCAGCGCTGTCAACATCTTACTGTGACATTTGACTCGGCCAGAACATTTTCAGTATTATGACAAGCACCTGCACAGGAGCTCAGCGGCAGTCACATGTCCAACATTGGCTGCCATTAAAACCCGAAGCCAGCAAACCAAAAAGAGCTGCTGCAGCCGCCTGCAGCCACTGACACTGCTCATGCATCCCTGTAAAAGGAAAAGCGAGGGAAAATGTGAAATATTACAGCGAGTGCTGAGAGAATTGGATCCAGGGTTATGCAGCCCGACTGCATTCAATAAATGTCACACACCATCTCGGCTTTCCACTGAGTATTTGCAGCAGTGTACAACCTGGATTGTAAACAACACATCTCGGAAGAGCTACTGTACCAACAAAAGCTGCGTAGTAAATAGCGTGATTTTCTCGTAATTAAGTATCGGAGGTGTTTATCTGTACTTTACCTTCTAAATGTCATGTGTAGCTGCATAAGGAGATACAAATTGAATTCAAATTGACCTGAAAACGGCATTTAAAAAAAGGCTTCCAGCGTATGCTCCAGTCACTTTGTGACTCTCAGTAAGAGGCTGTAGTATATGATTATTTATTTCTCTAATCAGAAGTATATGAAAAGTCAAAATTTCGAAATACATGTCCAATTTATCACAGCATAATCATTTCTAAACAACTATTATGTATTAAAACATTACACTAAGTAACAAAAAAACACCCCTGCTTCAAAGTGAGAAGCAGTGTATTAGATCAGTGTGGAACACAGTATTTGTCAGTTCTAATGGCAAAAGAGTCTAACCTAATTATGTTTCTACCAAATCACAACATCACTAAAGATAATCAATGTCAAAACCTGATGTCTGTAAAAAGAATATATATTTGAGACATTTAGGTGTTGATATGGGCTGCAACACCAGGCCGGTTGTATAGACATCATCTAAACAAAAGGTGATAAATCCAGATGTAAATACAATCAATATTCAGACCTCATCACTTCCTGTAATATGCCTCTAATTTATTCAATCCACTGTTGCACCTACGAAAACAAAGATTTGACCTTCGTTATTTGCACTTTCCTTTTCTTTCCTGCTTCTTAATTCTCTGTAGCAAATTAATCACCACACCAATGAGTCACAGTCTGGGTGCCACAACTCCAAAGTAATGAGAGGATTTCAGGAGGTCGTGAAAGGATCTGTTATTGATTTTTTTAGAGGAGACATTCACCTTTTTCTTGCCCCCATACAAAGAGATGTCAGAGTTCAGCCACAGTCGTGCAACACAGCAGCTGGTGGGGATTCAGTATTTTTCACAAGGATACTTCAAAAAGATAGATACTTGCTATAAGAGGAGCCTGAACAAAATCTTCTGGTTGTCCAAACCATCAGCTAATGTCAGTTTTGATTCAGAACCTGTCTGGATAGATATCTTTTGTGTAGCTTTAGATTTTTTTTTACATGCTGAAACAATGTTGACGTGCGAGAGATACAAAGAGTTTGGATGGTGCTGTCTATTTTTTTAAAAACATGGATACAAGAGAAAAAATGAAAGAAATGAATTAAACAGTGTTTATCTGCTCTGCTATAACGTCTAATGCCGTTGTTAGCATGTCCGGCTACCTAGCGTCCTACCTACAGTAGTAGCCCCAAAAGAATTTCAACACAAAACAAAGTGACACAAACTAGTGAACAAGCACACAAAGTAATAAATAACAAGACATAAAAGAACATTTTAAAAATACAAAGCAACAAAACAACTTTAATACAAAGAAAAACTCAGCAAGTGATGGCAGTATTAAAGTATTGTTGTCTGAAGTGCCACAAAGGTTGTAGTCCAATCCATCTGACATCTCGTTAATACAAAACTAACCACGAGATGTGCGAATGGTCTGGAAAACATCGCTATGAATAAAGCAAAAATTCAATTTCGGAGCCGCTCTGATCAGACAAGAGAGATCTCATTTCTGTTGCAGCCATACCAGCTTGAGCAATCCAGAGGTTCAGGTCGTTTCAGTGGCGTGAAAACAAAAAAGAATTTAAATCAAGATGAGCGACAGAGTCTGCATGAACACCGGCACTACCCCGTCATTGTTCACTTCCCCCCGCTGGAACACCCAGCTATTAATCTCCATTAAACACTGACTCTGAGGATAAAGACAGGTGTGTGTGTGTGTGTGTGTGTGTGTGTGTGTGTGTGTGTGTGTGTGTGTACACTAAGGCAAAATGGATTCGAATTTGTTTTCACATTATTTCTCAATCACACGGGAGCCCCTTATGTGTTTGTATTTGTGTTTGTATTTGTATTTGTATTTGTATGGATGGATTTTCCTCTTCATCGTGTCCAACGTGAAAAAACACTTTTTGTTTTCACGACGTTTGAGTCTGGAAAAGTAATCAGAAGGTGGCTGTTATCTAACGGCGTCTGTCGGAGGCAGAAGTCAGATGGCACCGCCCGCCCTTCAGGCTGGAAATTACATTTTAAAATATGTGCTGGAAACCAGAGTGAGATTAACAAATGCACGGCGCAGACACACTCACCATTAACAAACAGCTTGATGTTTGATTGGTTTTTGGGCAACCATGCACCAAAATATATGCATTGGTGTTGAATTGCTTTTCTCTGTGAGAGAGGGCGGGCGCTGATGCATTAGTTGCCATGAAATAGATTTCGGTTATGATGTGTGATGTATCTGACGAGGAGAGTGATGTGAAAGACAGAGAGACGTGTAAACAGCTGGAGGAGAAAGAGCCATGACTCAATATGAAAAACACACTTTCATATAGTTGTGTTCTCGCTTAATATTTATGAATCTCTCCGTTGCTCTGTTTTGTTTTGAATCTCTTTTAATGCATATTTTATGTTGTGTTTTGTGTGATTTTTCTTTATGTCTGGGTGGAATATTTGGTTTTTGTTTTCAATCTTTGGTCTGTCTGAACCAATTTGTGTAAACAACGTTCAATAAAGTGGTTATGAAATTCTAAGGCTCTACCTTTAACGCAATTTACTGTAGCCACAATGTGATGGTGGTGTGTGAATGTGAATATAAGTACAAGATGTTTTTGTGACGATGGCCTCCTTCATCTTCCCAAAATGTGTGCATCACCACTGGGGCAAATTCAGAATACATTTATCTCTTTGTTTCTTATTCATTTACAAAAGGAAAAAGCGTGAGCCAACATTACCACAAACAGCAGCAAACTACATTCTCTATCCAACCACGGACATTTCTGCACACTTCAGATGAGACAGTATCTGTCAGTAAATGCAGTCGCTTCCTTTTCAGTCCAGTTGTATGTATTTTTGTTTGGATTTATCCTGTAATTGTTATACAATGTACAGGGTTTGTACAGCTTTTAAGAGTAAAATTCAGGCACTTTCAAGCACTTTTCAGGTACCTAAACACATTTTTTTGCAGGCTCTCGGAGCCTTTATCATGACATCTAAATTGTCACTATAAATTCTAAGAAACAACAAATATGATGAAGGGATCGTTTCATTTCAAATATTAAAAGATTTTTGTTTACAGGAGTGATTGTGTACATGAAACACCAGATTATGTTGAAAATCAACCATTTTTCAAGGAGTATATATTCAAATTCGAGCATATTCCTAACCTTGAAAACAAAGCATTTTCCAAACTTTCAAGACTCCTGAATATGTGTCTGTGTGTGGCTAATTTGTGCTGGGATGTTCTTCTATTATATCAAATTCTGTCATAGAAATCTCCAAGGGCAAAACTTTAGTGGTGATTTGCCAGACACACACACACACACACACACACACACACAAAGCCACATAATGAGACAGTCCAAACACAATCCCTCTCTGCTTTAAGATCGATGTCTATTAAAATGAAAAGAGAGCGCACATTAACATCAAAACAAAAATAACAACAACCAATAAACAAATCCCTTTTAGGAGCATTAACTAATTAACATAGTGTAATTACCAGATAATTCTCTGGACACAACAGGGGAGAAACAAAATAATGTCAAAACCTCATAAATGGGGCTCTATAATTACAAACACTGAAAATGTCAATTAGCAGCATTCATCAGCTATCAGAGTTTGTGGATTAGCACTTTGATACGCGAGTTTACAAAACAACTAACAGAGCTCCAAAGAAACCACCTGTGTCAGTGTTAACATGTAGATAATTAGCAGGCATAATGTTTACTATGTTGACCATCTTAGTTTACCCTATTAGCGTGCTGGCATTACTACAAAGTGCAGCTGAGGCTGACAAGGAGGTCATTGGTTTGTCATTCAAGTATTTTCTCATAAACTAAATTATTACACAACTGAAACCTGGACCTGATGATGGCGCTAGATGAAAAATCTGGGGCTCACCAAAAAGAAGAAAGACATTTCAGTGGTGACCATCCTAACATTTGAGAAGCTGGAGCAAGATCATTTTTGGAAGATCAATTACTTAAGCAACTAATAAAACATCAAGATTGTCGATTATTTTCTGTTGATTGACCAATCAATTGAGAAATTGTGTAAATTGGTCAAAATCACCCAGTATTTGCAGTGGTGATTTAGTTACTGCAAAGTCATTTTTCATGAAGAGATTGTTATTTTGCCTCCTGCGTGTCTCATTAGCAGCATGAAGGCTCAGGCCTAATGATCGACGGTACTTAAAAATGTGCTGTGGAACTTCTTTCCTTTTGTGTCACCTGTGGCAAATTCATTTATAAAAATCCCCTGAAAGGGGAGTGCAGGGGGTAAAATGTTGTTCTACATCACACAGACAGATGTTAGAGTACCAAGAGATGCAGAGAAAGAAAATCAGAGAAAGTAAAGTTTGAGCTGGCGTCACAAACCATGAATGTGATTCCCATCTGTCTGTGCCACTGCCTTATGGGACCGAGCGTACACACAAACGCAAAAATCTTTAAAAAAGCAATCAGTTACATCGAAAGGGTCACCATGGTGATTATCTACCACCACAAAAGCCACTAACACAACGCTGCAGAAATCTCGTGCATGTCTTCCTGGGCAGGTCCCATAAATTCCTGTCGAGGGAGGAGATGGCGCTGGAAGAGATGCCTCCCAAAAGATAAAAGATACATCAATAAACAACAGCACAGGAAGAGAAACCCACCCCTCCTTCCTGTTATCTTACTCTGTGTGTGTGTGTGTGTGTGTGTGGGGGGAGTTATTTTGGTCGAAAGTTTCCTGTACTCTGATAATTGATAAGAGGTTATTCACATACATTAATGTGTTCTCCTGCAGTGGAACCAGGATCATGAATATCATGAATACTAATATACCGTGAGGTTTCCATAGTTCTCCAAGTTTGCTCTTATTAAGACTGTAAATCCTCTTTACTGTAGTGTGCATCTAAAAGTGATGCTTTGAGTAAGTATTTTACAATTTAGATGGGATTTCCAAATGAAACCAGTGTCACCAACAAAAATCTTGTGGGTTTATTACATTTAGAGATGGAATAGATCCGCTTTCTGATCATTTCATTTACTCTTTGTGGCCAGACATGCCTGAATTTTAGTGCCAGGTGATCCACTGTGTATAATATTGCCTTAACGTACTTTAACACATCCGTGAAAAAGAAACTGCTCTCTACGTGTCACCCTGTGTGTAACAGGTATATCCTCAGATTTGGATACGGTAAAAACTGAACTTAATTGAAGTGCAGCTCTGCACCTGATGTTCGCATGGAGGCTCTGTTTGATGCAAACTACGCTTTTATCAATAGAGCCGCAAAGTGAGAGAGGCCACTTGTCCCGGAGGTCTTTTTTCCGTCGTCTGAATAATCATTTCGACTTTTTATTTAAATGATATCCTTAAAGTTACACACAGGGACCCAGTCTGAATTATTTGTATGTGTTTATAATGTTTTGTCTGGTATTGCTCTAAATACTACAACACCCATGAGCCCAGGCTGCCATCGCCACGGAGAAGAGACTAGTCAGAGGCACAGCACAGAGCTTCAAATTCAAAAACACCTGGTTACAACTGTAAGGTGCAGATTGTATTATCATTCTTATCAGTGTAATCTTTTCTTCCCACCTGCCAGCACTGACGCCCGGAACAGAATTGTAGGTTCTTTGATTGGATGTTTCTCACTGAAATGCACCCTGGACGTTGGTACACAGGATAATTATACCTTTGAGTTTTCATCAAAGAACTGGATATTTTCTAACACAACAGTTTTGCATTGATGACTCATGCGGGAGAGTTTCAGGCCTGCTGCAGTAGAACTTCAGCTGCGAGTCATGTAACATGAATGGAGCTTCAACTTCCACTTTGCAACTCTATTATTATTATTATTATTATTATTATTATTATTACTAAACAAACACTAATTTAAAAAACGATTCCAGTGCCACAATAATCTTTAAGAGATTTTTTCCAATCAAAATCCTGTTGTTACACAGTTACTGCCTTCGACGAATAATCCCCACTACACCTAAAGCGCATATGATGCGTACAAACCAGTTTGAGAGCTGCACATTACATCACCAGTGGTTAAAGATCAGTATCAGTCAACATTATCTGTTTAACGTACAATATTTGTTGGCCTTATTTTGTATTTTATGTTCATTGACAGTGGAGAGTTGTATTATTCTGATTATCTCAACATCAGCCGTCTTTAGATTTCCCTGGAAAGTTTGAACTTCAGAGATTGAATTTTAAATAACTGAGCTTTCAAAAGCCTGGTTTGTGGTGTCGTCTATAACACTGTATACAAAGAGTTCTCATAGATCATATCAGACCGCACTGTGAAATTAAGTCGCTTGTACAAGCACTACAACCTTCCATCTTGGCACTTGCACAGATTAGAATCAATCCCTGGCAGATAATTGATGAGGGAGCCTCACATCACAGCATATTGGATGCACGGATGCTCTATCTACAAGATCAGTTGAGAATTTTAAAGAAACCTGCAGAAACACGCTGCATCTCCTGTCATGGAAAAGCAACATTTTGTTAGTGAGCTGCGAGCACAGTATAGTTAATAGCATGGATGTTCTTATTGTCAGGGTTTAGCTCAGGATGCTGACACATACCGATGCCCCTGTAGGCTCATATCTCACAGGCAATGATCGGTGATAGGGGGGAATGGCCGGTGAAGTGAGGATCAAGTAAAGATTGTGATACGAGAGGAGCTGTGTGAGTTCAGACGAAGGAGAGTCCAAGTGGAGAATTGATTTTCTTTCAAGAGTATCTCTCTTTGCTATATTGACGAGGCAAATATTTGTTGTGCAGCAATAATAGCTGCCACAGAATCCCTTAAATCTCAGACTAGCCGATACCTATGAGAGAGCGGTTTATGTAAGAAACTTAAAATGTCACTGTGGTTTATAATCCCTCTGAAACAATGATATGCTGGCAAGAGGGCAGATTCTAATGTACTGCAGGTAACACTGATATTTTACAGTCCTAAGTACACTATAAAACATTTTAAGATAGATCAAATAAAATACAGAGAATTTAATTCAATTCAGTTTTATTTATGTAGCGCCATATCATAAAAAAGTTATCTCAGGGCACTTTTTAAGTATAGAGGTGGGAGGTCATCTGCCTTGACCCGTTCAGTACCGCCGACGACTCATTCAATAGGTAATTGATCGAAGATTTCTAGTATTAATTTCTGTCATCATTAGGTTTTGCCACAACCCCATTTCATTTGTTTTGCACTAATTTACTGCAAATGGAAAAGGGGCTGATGTAGCACACATACTCATTAGTGCGCATCAGTTCCCAGAAATGAGATACTTTAATCTTACAACAATCAAATAGCCTAAAACACATCCACAGTGCAGACAGTTTTCAGAAAATAAGAAAAATCGTGCTCCAAACGCTCTTCAGGCACGGTAGCCGTCTCTGCTTCCCTGTGCAGAAAGTAGGCCACTTGGCACGTCCATAAGTAGCAGCTAAATGACATTGGTTTTAGTAGGACATCAGAAGAGAAGATCGTTGATATAATTAGCATTCCGCTGTGTGTTATAATTGTCATCCACATGGCGAGCTATTAAGGGACTTTAATTGTATGTTACGCTGCTTTAAAAGATGTAGTTTGATAGCACAGCGGGGAAGGAATACACAACAAACCGCGGATTGGGATGCAGCGTGTGTTCTCTGGGTCACCGTGAGCAAATTAATGCTGAAATAGAATAAACACAACGTACTCCAATGAGCTCAGGTTTTTGATTTGGAAAGATGATTGGAACTCACCCTAAAAGCCAGCCAGCGTTAAAGCCCTTTTAATAATGTAATTAACAGACAAATCCTTCAGGTGGCCCGCTGACATTTTGGACACACCGACACATCCCAGGCGTCGTTTTGTGGTTCACAAATGTTAGCTGGCACCACGAAGAAAATGAGCTCATGTCAAGACAAACACTAGCACACACTAACGCTAACAGATTAACTCCAAGTCCGTAAAGCCCATCTCAAACAATGGAGCCTTTTCACGGTTTATTTCCACACGACACTGCAAACAGCGTCTTGGCTCCTTTTAGGCTACGAGCTGTTAATGTATATTCAAACTAATGAGGCCAAAGATCACACTGAAAGCGCTCATAAATAGCTGTGTCAGAATAAGCTTATGCCTCATGTTCTTGATAGTAATAAAGAGAGGTTTTGTGATTGCTTGTATGCACTACTATTCAAAAGTCACTTCGAACAGCTTCCCAGATCCGTTTCTTTGGCAAACGTGAATGACAGCTGCCTTCACCGCAGTCGTTTACTGCCGAGTAGAAAGAAAACGCAATCCGTGCGCACGGATCACAGAACTGTGCGCACGGATTACACCACGGAGTTGTTGTTTTTTTTCTTTTACCATATGACCCCAGAGGGGCTCCGTAAAGATCAACGTTTGCTGACATTATGAGAGCCACTTAGTCCAGGAACCAATTCAGGCTTCATAATCAGTCACATCAGTGTAGAGTCACATCAGGTACAGAAACAGATGGGGAGAGGCACGACCATTGAGAAAAACATCACTTTTACCAAGCATTTCAATAAATTCTCTTCCACTCTCAGGCAATCATCCAAAGCTGCCAAATTCACTCCTATAATTGTGTTTCAGCTGCTTCTTGCAGGTTTTATTTTGTATTTTACAGACCTATTATTTAATATGTATACCTGTATACCCGATTGACATAATCAAGAAATTCTTTGTCCAATTTGTCAACCTAAGAACAATTTAAAAGTATGTACATGCTTATACATAAAGGTATGGAGAGAAACATCAGTATTGTTTGTCTCAGTAATACTATATGCAGTATATTCCTGTTACAACTCGATCCATATTTCTTAACTAATGTGGCAAAAAGCAGTGCTTTGAAAGTTTTATCTTTCAATAGGGCAACAATGAACACAGTACTCATATTTTTCTAGCACATGACCGTATGGATGATATTCGCCTCCTCACTCATCCTTTACATCCTGTCATGCTACATTCAGACACACAAAAGTTTTTTTTTGTTTGTTGTTTTTGTCTGTTTACTTTTCCAGTCTTTACCCATAAGGGGTTATTCTTACGCTTCACAACAATCACTATTAAATTATATTTGAATACATATTGCACTTACAAGTATATGAACGTTTTAACACCTAAATTTCCATCACTGTGACTGTGAGAGATTTCATGATTCATGATCAAACCCAACCTGAAGACCTGAGCCGCATGTGGTCCGACATGTCTGAGCCAAGCAGCAACCAACACTGCTCAGTGTTAAAGGAGAAACTTCACTTGTACACATATTGTACAAAACCAAAGTCTGTTGACAGAACTTTCAGAGTACTACGGCATATGTGGAGAAAAGAAATGTAGACCTATAAAGCTTTTTGTAGCAGTTTCTTTAATGACCACTAGCTGGCTCTAGGAAACGGAAATGGAAAAACTGCCAACCTTTCTGTAGAAAAAACAAAATAAATACATTCTCAAGAGCTAATTTTACATTTTCTAATGCATCTAGGTGGACATTTTAAAGATAATTGTTTCATTAAGGGTATCTGAGGCTTAAAGACAGGTATATTTTTGGCCTTGATTGACAGCTCCTCAGGCTATAACCAGCTGCCACAGTTGCCATTTGTTCATCCCAGCTCAGCTCCACTCCACTGCCTCCATTTGGATTTTATGGCTCCAGTAATAACTGATAAAAATGGCAGCGAGTACGGTTGGGTTATTTTTGGTACTTTATCAAATCTGAATCCACCATCTAATCTTTGACCCCCAAAAATCCATTCTTTCATCCAATGTATTTGTATACACACTGAACTAATGATCTGAAAGCTATCATTATGGCAGAGGCAGTTTTCAGGTTTGTCAAAACATTTTAAACTTTACTCCCACTCTGCATTAAATTAATCCACCACAAGTGTTTCTAGAGTTTCAACAAATACAATTAAAAAGGCCACTGTCTGTGCTTCTAGGGTTTAACATTATCAACTTAAGTGTCGTTAACGAAACATGCTGCCTTTATTTCGTCTGGCGAGGCCTAATCCTCGTTGGATAATCCAGAATCATACTGAGGATTACTGTGTGGTAGAGGGCTGTTCGTTCACTATGATGGGGGGAGGTAAGAGGAGAGACACTGGAAGATGTATCAAGGTGGTTTAGAAATAGTGGGGGAGCAGCGGGATGCTGAACAGGCAATCGGCGGATTGGATCAAGCTCGACTCACGCTGCCACTTAAACGCCCTCAGCGAGCCAGCGTGCAGGCAGTCGAGCTTCATTCACAGGCGCCGATAAGGACGTAGTGGACGTGACAGCAAAGCTGATTCCCTGGCTGCATAATAAAATACCAGTTTGGGTTATTTTTACAGATCCAGTTCAACTTTTTATGACAACATAATGATTACACAAAGTCAATAAATGCTTATAACCATGTAATTTACATCCATGGCACTACAACGACACAAATATTTTTTTTTGATTCAAAATCTTTGAGATTTGCAACATGAAATAACAGTAACAAATAAAAATGTATTTTTCACCCCATCAGGGATTTGTAACTTGAACGTATGACGTAAAGGTCATATTGGGACACTTGCTGAAACAACTGATCCTGTTGTTCATCTTGAGAGGACAGTCTCCGTAATAACTTTCTTGTTAATACAACTCATAGGTAGCCTACCTTAAATCCTAGTATTTGTTTTTCCCTCTATTTCCTTAAATTGATGTGTGGTCCATGTTTCACATTATTTGCCAATCATTATCTGTATTCTCAATTTTAAGCCTTCTTTCCCATTTCTCTTTCATATATTTAGTTGCACGCTATCCTTGATATAATGACAAAACTATTCTCAGATGACTTTCTTGTATTCAGCGACTGTAATTTGGATCACATCATTGATTTCCACCCATGACAGTTTTACTTGAGGGCGAGTTAGTCCATGGTATCCCATGCAGCAGCAATGATGATGCACAATTTGTGCCTTTTTGCAGCTGAGTAGCTCTGGGCCACGACTGGATGGACCTCTCTCTGTCTGCCTCAGTTACCATGGAAATAGGAGTTAACTTGAGAGTCGGGGCTCTCCCAGGAGATTTGACTGATGTGGAAGAGGGAGAAGATTTCAGTGAGCTCGTTGGCAGACTACCACAGTTCACAAAGATGGCATCTAAAGCAGCAGTTAATAATAACATTAGTAATAATAATAATATTAATTATAAGTCAGCAGTTTGAAAAGAGGACAATGCGCCAGAAAGACTTGTAAAGGAAAAGAAGAAAATTAGTGCTGTACTGAAAGTAGAGGACACAATGAAACAGAGAGTGCGTGAAGTGCTCATGTTCAATAAACGACCCTTTGTTGTTGCGTTACAGTTACAAGGAACATGTTCAATTATGAAACTAAACAAGCCAAAATCCAAATCATTTCATGGTCCAATGCATCCTGCTCTCTCAACTGGCTACAGCGACCCCTGACACAATATAACAGAAATGTATACTCCACATAACATTGTACATACTAGTTCCACCAGTTTTTTTCAAAATGGTTTAATCTGAAATGATGTTACATGACCGGGATGAGTCAGTCCCCTCAGCCCAGACTGAGGCACGTGAACTAGCATGGCGGGGAGGAGACAGCAGTGCCAGTCTGTGCCAGGCAGAGCAGCAACGCATGGAAGAGCGGTGTCTGATAGAGGAATGTTCATTTAGACAGACAGAGAAAGAGAGGGGCAGCAAAGGAGTCTCCCCGAGAGGACAGAAAAATTGTTTTGTTGACCTGAAGGCTACTGGAGAATCTGTGAAACTGACCCTAATCACAAAGGGCTGACAGGAAAGAAAAAGACTAGCAGTTGTAGCAATGGTGAGGACGCCAATTATAACAAACACCGTTTCTACAATCCACCGATGTCAGGGGAGTTAAGACTAGTGCCCCTAATCACAGAGGCATTCGACAGAAACCCACACAAGGACACATTTTATCTGTAGTTCTCAACCCTGTCGTTGTCACGGCCCTGCTCAGGGCATGAAATGCCAAATCCCACTTAAGTAATCAACTGCTTGGAAATGTCACATAAAATCAACGGTGATGGCACAAGAGGGAAAAGCAAAAATGCGAAGAGCCGGTGGTGAAGGAGCCTTGATTTGGCCTCAAGAGAAGCAGCTTAATTTAGTCACCGGGAAAGATGCAGTGATGGTATAAATGGTCGCTGCAGCTTACAATCATTTTTCATTATCGATTCATCTGCAAAATATGTTTGTGATTAATCAATAATTAATGCAACTCGCTTAAGAAATGACTTAATTGACAAATCTATTATCAACATTGTTGCCAATAAATTTTCTATCAATTGACCAACTGATTAATATACTAATTGCTTCAGCTCCAGTTGAATCTTACACACACACACGAGATGACGCACACAGCCGTACGGTAAAAGGTTTTGTATGCTACAGGATTTTGCAAACATTAACTTTTTTGGAGTGAAGCCATGTTTACACATAGTTAAACATAAAAAAAAGTTCAACATCTCCAACTGTGACACTGTAAATCGAGAGATGATAAGACTGCGGTGGCCCAAAGAGCTCAACAAATTGAAAATTAAGAAAACATACAAATAGACAAAATTAAGGAAAAAAGCAGTACAAACTGAGAAAACAAAACCAAACACAGACCCTGAAACTCGGTTGTTTTGTCACTAATTACTGCTGTACTCTGTGCAACCTGCAGTGTTTCTGTATTGTGTTGTCTGAACACGCAGTGCATTTATGTGCTTGTGTTTTCTCACTTTATAGTACTTTTTCTTCTAAATGCTGCACGTGTGGTCTTAATCTGCAGTGCTTTGAACTCCACCGTGATATTCATTTCTAGGGGTCTGCACACATACCTGTGTCCTAACAGACTGCTCACCCTTCTAATTTGTGTTACGACACATGATGCACGAGTGTCTCGGGCCAGCTCACACTACAGTTGTCAAAAGTCAGAGGTCACAACAGCTTAGCTGAACATGTGAGTAAACAACCTTCTGTTGCGGATCACTAGTTAGTGCTGAGCAAAGAAATCTCTTCAATCTCAAATAAGTGGCTTTTTAAAAGGCCTTGGGAATGACGGAGGTCGATTGCATATTTGTGTGTGTAACAAATTACAAAAGATATGTAAGGCCTCTTAATAAATGGTCATTAAACACAAGACAAAGAAAAGTAACAAAAAAGACCAGGTAAACCTTCAATTATCCAAACTGGAATTGAGTCTCGGATTATCTTGTCGTATCACTGGTCTTTATATCACATCAAATGTTTTATAGTATGAGAAGGCATTTGAAAGAAGTAGTGGATAACAAGCTTCAGGGTTTTTTTTATTGGCTGGTAAATCTGGTTCAAAAGTCCATCCTTTTTTGTCTGCAAGTAAAAACATTTACCAATTCTCTTTTGTCTTGGTCCAACTTTCTCATTGCAATCTAACACAGAGAGCAGTAACACTGCAGAGCGACCTGCGTCATCAGTGCACAGCACTGTTTGATTTTTAATATTGTGCCCTCTGATTATTTGTCCCGTTTCATGAGCTCAGCTCATTACTTTTGCATAAAAAACATGCTAATAACAGAGATTAGCATGACTGCAGAGAAGCTAGTTTGTTTATGGTGCTAATTTGCTAACAAAAAACTGTTAGTGTATCCCTTCCAATCAAAAAAGAGTATCTTCTGTCACAAATTTAACAAGCTACTTTATAATCGGGGGTTTTCTATTAAACGCTACACCAAAGGTTTTCTTGTTTCCACACTCTGCTCCAACAAAACAGACTGTTTGTAGCATTACTCAACAAGACTAAGAGTCCACAGCCATGCTACTGTCTCTGTGAGGCTGTACTTGGGTATAGTGGTTGTTTTTAGCTAAATGCTAACATCAGCATACTAACATGCTCACAATGACAACGCTAACATGTTGCTGATAAGCAGGTGCAATGTTTACCATGTTCAACACCTCAGTTTAGCATGTTTGCATGCTAACGTTTGCTAATTAGCATTAACTCCAAAGTACAGGGGGGGTTTGCAGGAGTTTTGTAATTTATTGGCAATCCATCCGACAGTTGTTGAGATATTTACATCCAAATTAATTTAACATAAATATCACACATAGTAAAACACTGCATAGTCCTATAGTCTGTGTTAGCAAAGCAGTATGTTGCTGAAGTCCTCCAACCTCCTTCAATCACCTAGAAAAGACTGATTTTACACAGAGAGGGTAGCCGACTGTGAGGATCCAACACAAAGACTCATTTTTCTATTAAACTCCATGAGAGGAGTTGGTGGAATCTCTCTGCTGGTATTTGAAATCAAGGACCAAGGTTAACCAACATACAGTATTTTAATGCGTTTCCTCCTGTAGATAAAACTAAAAAACTGAAAGCTGGAGTCAGATTGATGCGAGGAGTATGATAGAAAGAGAGAGCGAACGGACATTACTGTTAAAGCTCAGTGTTTCCTTGACAAACAGTTCGACAAGCATCCGATGTGATGTATTTTTGTTTGTGCTGCAGTTGTCTACTTTTCACTCTGCTCTTATGTGTCTTTTTAATGCCACTCTGTTGCTGCCATATGCCTGGGAGCAGCTAAGCCTATCTAAGGCCTCTGAGGAGAAGGCCTTACCACTCTAATAAGACAGCAGAAGAAGACAAAAGCTCCACCGAGACCTAATTTGCACACAAATAACTAGAAAGAGAAAAAATAAGGAGACAAAACCACAAGCGAATTCTCCTTCCAACAGGCGTTACTCGCTGCTGGAGTATTTTTCTATCCTGAAATCTTTGACTTATTCCTCCTCTGTATTTATATGGTGGTAATATGGCAGGAAAAAAAAAGGTGGTGAGCCAAAAGCAAAAGCCACATGGCTAAAAAGGGAATGCGGATTGAAAGCGTGGCTTCTCAAACATCAAGTTACAAGTTATGATTTTAAGTGGGTGAGTAAGTGGCAATTAGTGTGCTGGGTGTTGCCACGTGATTGGGTGAATAAATAGAGACCATGGGTGGGAAACACACGGAGCTGTAAATGTGTGGGTTGGTTCATAGAGGGGCAAAATGCAACTGGCTTTGTCACTGCTTCATTTAGGCTGGTCTCGCAGTAAAAACAACTGCTCGTGAGAAATGCCCCCTACTAGCTGCAGAAAAACAAAATGGGTAGGCAACAACAAGCAGTTCTAATCCAGAACTGTTCTGTCTGTTCATTATCTTCCTTCTTTGGATACTTGATTGCTTCATCCTTAGTGTTGGTTGTTGTCGTTTTGAATTATTTATGTATACTATAAAATGTGCTTATTGCAACTTGCTAAATTAAATTCCTGAAACATCAATATCTAATAAAATGACTCAAACCTTGACAGAATGTTTTGACAGCGTGCAGGAGCTTAGTTTTGATAGTTTCACTCCAGGTTGGAGGATTGAACGACTGGGGATTTCTGCAGCTTTCTAAAACCAACAATACATTCACACCGACTTCACGCAGGCTTTGAACTTCTCACTCTAGCACCGATTCGTCATTCACTCATTCAATTTCCACGCGAACAACCGAGGGCCACACTGTGAATGCCTTCAAGGAGAGACTATCTGAAAATGTCCACGCTTATCCGCATTTTTAAGACAACTCGTGTGTCCCTTTCTACGCCAGCAGTGTGGCTGTGGGGAACAGCAACAAACACTGTTGCCTTCAGACGTGATCAGTGTAAGAGCTAGTTCTTTTCTAGAATAACCTGACCCTTACAATCAAACCCATCAGTCTCAATAGTGAGAGAGCCGCGCAGAGAGAGACCGAGGTGCTTCACAGTAATTTCACAGCCATCAACCCACATCACTGTGAGGGGGCAATGGGTTCAGGACAGCGGCAACAGACGAAAAAATGGGCTCAGACTCTGGATGCATCCCTTTCCATCCAATCCTCTCCTTCCTACTATTCCCTCCTTTCTCACGCCCTCATATGGAAGCCTCTTCAGTGTTTCAGACGAGCACACAGACAACTGAAAGCACACACTGAACATTTTATCTTCATTCATGCCATTCAAAATATTCAAACAAAACTTGAATGCTTGAACACTTTACCACTGTTTCCTTTCTCACACATCCACAAACTTCAGCTCTAGTACACATTGTGTCCACACACACACACACACACACACTTAAAAACACATGAAGAAACACATGAAGCACATGAACATGCACACCTGCGTTTTCACAGATCCAAGTTTCAAAGACACCATCTACTGTTCAAGACACCGTAAAGCTCACACAAAACAGCAAATGCTCCATCCATAAAACATGCATACACATACCCTCCGGTCAACCCGGTGCTGCTCTGACTGCAACCACAGAGAGGACACAGGAAACATCTCACTCGATCCAACCAATCAGGGATTATACATGAGTCAGTGCAGCCAATCCAACCTCTCATCTTATTATGGCCTCGAGGCTGGCAGAGTCAGCCTTAGGTCAAAGTCAATCTCGATCTCTCCCTGTTGTTTTTAGTTCTCCCTCTCTCCCCTCCCTTCTCTTCGTGAAAAAGAGACTATGTTTCACCATCTATGACTTATCACTGCTCTTACTGGCTTTCCGAGTCGTTGTTTTTGCAGATTAGGGTCAAAATGTTCTGATTTACAAAATGTGAATCTTAACATGAAAATCAGCGTTGATGTCGTGCTTTTCTGCCGCTACATTCAATTATCTCGTGTCTGTTTCCACAACCTTGTTTGAGATGACTGTACAAGAGAATGCGTGACACTGTCTCATCATATTTTTTTTGTAAAGAAAGCCCAGAGGCTGTGAACGGTGTGCCTCCAGCAGCATAGCGTGTGGAGTCAGGATGCTTGATCGAGCATTTGGGGACCGGAGGGAATGAGAGAGGAGATTATCGGGCTCCGGAGGTAGCCAGCTGCCACTGGAGATGTGTGGGCAACACTACACCCCGTCTCCTTTTCTTTTTTATCTCTCTGCCTCTTTCATGGTCCCCCTCATTAAACCGTACCGATAGCAAATGCTTCTATGCCCTGGCACTGTCAGCAGTAAGGGGAACTACTGACAAAGCTTCTGGAGATCACTAATGCTTTATGTGCCCTGTGCTGCACACAGAGAGACACTGGCTGGTGTATTTATGCATTCACAGTCATGTTTAAAACTAACACGTGCATATATGTTCATTAGTGTGCTTCACAAACATGAGTTACATATATACACACACATATTTTTTTCTTTCTTTCTTCAAACATCCTTCCTCATTCATCCTTGAATGACAGCAAACCGTATACTGACAGTAAATGAGTAGATGTGGCCAACAAATCTAAAGAATTTACACCATCACAGCAACAACACCGTAGTTCAAAGTCTGAGTGGCTCAGCAGACTTTCAAACCATTTTCAAAGTCTTTCCCACAACAACACCTCTCTCTGTTTTCAGCAGCAGCAGAATCGGTTACATACACGTTTCGTTCCAGTTTGGAAAGAGCTTTTGCTTTTCACCCAATTAGAGGATGTCCTTTTATCGCCTGCTGGTTTTGTCAAATCTTTATTTAGGTTACACCTCCAGACAAGACAAACCCCAAGACTTCCACTGACTCTTACTCCAGCTGGAGGTTATGCACGCACGTTCACAGTCCATGTGCATGTGTGCGTACGTGTATGTGTGTAAGTGCAGAGCTGCTTCTGCTATGTAAGAATTATTGTGAAAATAGATCAGCCTTGTGGCGGTTTCCATTATCTGTACAGGCAGCTTGCACACACAAAGAAAGTACAGTAGCACAGCCGTGGGCTGTATTTGTTACGATAAAAAGAGTTCAATCTAATTTCAAGTTAAAGTGACGTTAAGATAGATGTCATATCTGAATGATAAGCAGCCTGTTATCATTCCCGCATCACTGACACAATGTTAGCACTGCCACAGCATCGTGGGACTGTTTGTACTGGAGGAAAACAATCATTATCTCAAAATAGGGGGGGCACCAGCCGTAGAAATTTTAATTAAAAGACTGGCAGAGTTTCATCTCAGAGTGACAACTCCATTACTTCCCAATGATAAAACAGTACTCTAGCAGAACAAATTCGGCTCGAACGGAGTGAGTTCCACTGGCAGTTTAAGTGGGCAGGCCCAGCTAATCGTTTTCCTGACCTTGGCATTTTGATATCCAGCTGAAGAAGTGAGGTTGAGACTGAAATTAGAGTAATTACTCAAACGCGGTGTCACCGAGCTTTGTGTTGGTTTTGACTCCGAGCTTCTGAAAGAAACCCCGACACGTTTCTTTAGTGCGTCGCCTCGTTACGAGAATAAATCTGCAGTGGTTACACTTTGTGTCCATTGGGCAGATGTGTTTCGAGCACTTGCGTAGTTTGTGTCATCATTTTCACTACACCGAGCACATTTCCCCTTAAATCTACACTTTCTAATTTGCACATATCATAAATATTCTTTACAGCCCGTACCTTCGTCTGAATCATTCCTGGCAGAGGCCTCCAGAAGTGCTACGCTGGCTGCAAACGACACGTGCCTCTTGGACTCTTGCTGGAGGTTGCTGGCATTGCGTCCCTTCTTGTCAGCCTTTCGCTTCTTGTTTTGCATCTCCTTCTCGTACACAGCCCATCTCTTCAGCTGCTGGGTACGCCGCTTCTGGGCCGCCCGCAGCCTCTCCAGACTGGGCACCTTGTCCAGCTGCTGCAGCTCCTGGATCAGCTCCAGATGGTTGGCCATGGCGCCGGGGGGGAGGGGGAGGGGGAAGGGACGGCAGTAGTGGATGATGGGCGGAGAGGTGAAGTTGGGGGAGATAGTATGATTCTAGCGAGGGGTGCACCTTCGACCCTGGCCTCCTCCCATCATCGTCAATATCATCCTTTTATGCGGCAGTAAACGTCCTGAGTGAGAGAGAGAGAGAGAGAGAGAGAGAGGCTGAGCCGCTGTTCATAAAAATATGAGCCACAAACTTTCACTACCTGGAACTTTAACAAATACATTAGTGAATAAAATGTGGAAGAAGTTTAAAAAGGTACACTGAGGAAACATTGACACTCAAAAGTGAGCATTGGTCTGATGCACAGAAATGCATTTTGGTGGCCTAGTTAGAGACACAAGTTCAAACTACAACACTACCAAGCGCTTGATAAGCCTTTTGTCTATCTGAAATCTAAAATCAGATTCTATTCCAACAAACACCTTCTGGTTTGCAACAAGGTGAAACAAAAATGAAAGCAATACGTCATTCTCATAATCACTGCGTGAGACACCCTCCATCAAGATAATGATTCACGGACATGGACAAATGTACCTCTATTATGGGGGGCGGCAATTTCTCCATTTTTATCTAAATGACTGAGCATGGGTTGCAGTCTCAGTTTTCCATTTGCTTAGTGAGCCGTTATAGACCCGTGTACCATCTTCCATCAAGGTTAACCGCTTCCTGAGCGCTACAAGTAGACGACGGTATGATGAGAAAATGATAGACAAAAACTACTAAGGCAGCAGGAGCTGAAGCGGGGATTTTTCATGTCATGACTTGCTGGCTGTAAACGCTCTCTCACTGAACCAACAAAAAACATAATCAGCTTTTTATTTTTTTTTTTTTAGAGAGATCTACAGGGAAAGCAGAATACTGTATGATCAGCGATTCTATGGACAACTCTACAAATAATCATCTAGAAGGGGAAAACTAACTTTTATCAATACAACAGGTCAACAACAGAAACACACACATTTGCATCAACCTTAATAGAGTTATATACAGACTAAATACAAACATACTGTGCAGTAGGTAGAACATCTACAGTGATTGAGCTTATTCAGACCGCTTCCTTTGAACAGCACACTTAACAATGTACCGACATTTTTTTACCGCAGTCAAAAAACCCTCTCCTGATAAAAGTCCAGCCCTTTCTAGTCACTTAGCATGCAAACACACACACACCAAATTAAATGACATTTTATATGATTTCTGTAGCTTTAAAAACAAAATATGCATGTTTTATGTATGAATGCATGGTCTTACTTACTATTTCCTAAATGCTGATAAATTTTTCCTCACATCTGCAGCCCTTCACTAATGAAACTCTGAAGTCCATCAGCACCGCCTGATGAAATGCTCCACAGTGCAACGTGCTGCTAGGTCTGCCACAGACCCTGTACTACATTTCCTTTGCCGCTCTACAATATCTACCTAACTGCTAAAAACATGGACAGGAAACAAGCAGCAAAATCACTTCCTACAGCATCACTCTGTTGTCAGTTTACCAAAGCTGTGTGTGCGTGTGTGTGTGTGCGTGTGTGTGTGTGTGTGTGTGTGTGTGTGTGTGAAAGTGAACAGAAGTTTGTCCGTTGCGTTCTCAAGTCACAGCCAGGTGAATAACGAACAGAAAAAGAAAAAGGCTTTTTAGATGCAATAAAACCTTCCAGCGCGAACGGTGCTAGTGCGTCCTTGAAGTTAGAATTTAACATGAACCTATTTACCTAATGACAAAGCGGCGACAGAGACTGTGAGAGCTTGTGTGAATGTCTTTAACGCTGCAAATTGGTTTACAGCAAATGATTCGTGAAGACTGGGTCAGGATCCAAAGGTCGATCACAAGAGGATTAAGCAGCAGGGTCTCAAATTATTATGGAGGAATTTCAAAGTAAAGCTGTCAGCACCCCCCCCCCCACCCCCACCCCCCGTACAATTACACCTACTACACTATGGAGAGAATTTTGTTTCTTTATAAAACAGTCAAAAAAAAAGGGGTTTGAGAGAGAAACTTTCCACACTTTCAAACTCTAAACTTTTGCTTTCAAACCCTAAAATTGTGCTTGCGAATCTAAAAGTTTTGCTTGCGAACCCTAAAGCTTTGCTTGCGAATCTAAAACTTTTGCTTACGAACCCTAAAGTTTTGCTTGCGAATCTAAAAGTTGTGCTTCCGGTTCCGCTTTAATCCGTGGGCGGGACCTACGCTGAAAGACGTTTCTATTGGCCAGTTTTGATCGGAGTGACAGCTTGGCAACATGCCGTCAGTTAACGAGAGATGCTGTTCTGAAGTCCGCCGGAGGAGAGCGGAGAAAGTCCATACGAATGTAAGTTTCTTTACACATAACTTCCTTACTTAGCAGTAATGTTATGTTTGAGCTAGATTGCTTTTGTTCAACGAGCTGTGCTGTTGTAATGGGTTGAACAAATACGTATTA
>JAVQJL010002096.1:0-12521 GCA_036024295.1 Nannoperca obscura
TCTTGACTCTATTTTCTATTCATTTCACAACGTATGGTGGTGAATAAGTGTGACTTTTCATGGAAAACACAAAATTGTTTGGGTGACCCCAAACTTTTGAACGGTAGTGTACATGTTTCATCATATCAGACCTTTGACTCACTCTTGCTCACTTGCCTTAAATCTGCAAATGAATATTAGTAAAATGGTTTGAATAGCGTAATGACTGGACCTTAACTGTAAGTGCAGTTTAATCACAGCCTAAAGCTTGCCCAAATCACTTGAGATGAGTTGGAGATTAAAATCAGATTGATTTAAACAAGATTCCTCTTTCCAGTCGCAACTTGCTTGTCAGCGTTTAGAGACGAGCAAAGCTGACTTATTGCAAAACTGTCAGACTAGTAGCTCCAAATACCAAAGAGAAGAGTTTTCTTTTTTATGTGGCAACAGTCTTGAGTTAACCATGACTAATAAGGCCTATTAATATGTTGTTATAGTGTATTTAGATAGACGTTATTCATCTCCAAGGAGAAAATTGTAGTGTTTAAAAAAGGAACAATAAAAAGAATCGGCATAACAAGTAAATACAGTTAAAATATATATATATAAATACATATATCTATCAGTACAAATCAGTATGTTGTCCATTGCCACTCAGAGGATAAGTCTCCTCTCCCGGCTCAGAGGGGAGTCATTATATACAGATATCGCTGTGGGCATGAAGGACTTCCTGTAGCGGTCCCTATTACAGCTGAGTTGCAGGAACCTCCCACTCAGTGTGCTTTGCTGTCTGGCCAGTAGGTTGTGCAGAGGATGTGAATCATTGATGTACAGCATGTTGTTTTTGTGATCACAGTGGGTCAAACATGAACAACAGACCTGCATTTTAAAAAAGGAATACATTTTAATTGGTCTTTCTGGCAGAGGAAGACAGAAATAATAATATGTATCATGCATGTACACACATTCAGTAAAATCAGCAGGGAGGGTTGAAGGTGCTGTTTTGTCATTTTCTCTGATGTTCAGCTTAAGAAGAGACATTCAAATCCACAAATGAAAAACTGTACAGTATTACAGAAAGGGTGGTTTTCCTTTGCAGTGATGAAGCACGAAGACTTGCTTCCTGCTTTCTGCATGCAGTGATTTGATTGGTCCAGCAGGTGGCACCTGGCAGTCCCTCTAAGCTGTACCTGCTAGTCGCCCCACCTGTTCAACCTGCCCTGCACTGACTCCCATTACTAAGACACACCTCCACCTCTGCCCCACCACTCCTTGACACAAACCCCGCCTGCTGCAGCACAACAACCTGGATACACTCTGCATGTCTTGTTCAAACAAGCCAGATTTCTATTAACTCAGATAGGGAAGGGTAGTGAAGGGCAGAACGCTGGTGACTGGCATTCGGGTGTCAAAACATTTCTGCAGCCATTTTCTTTCCTGAAGCCCGAGGATCTGAGGGGCAGGGTGGTTGTGGTGTGAGTCAGTCAGTGTCATCTTACATCTTGCAATCTGTCTGTGAGTGCTGGAGACACGGCAGTTAACTGTGGGGCGGCAACACTGAATGGACAGAATATGGGGTCAGATGAGGCTTACAACTTTGTCTTTAAGGGTGAGTACATGTTCTCCTGCTTACCTGATTCGATCTCCAGGTGCATCATTAAAGTCTTCGAAAGGTGTTATTTTATAGGGTTCTTTGTCCTTTAAATTATACTTCCTTGTTTATTATTAACTGGCGTTTTTTTCTAGGATTTTTCTAAATTTCCTGGAACAGAAACGTGTTGTGTGTCAACAGAATGCAAGAGATTGTTAGTAATAAACATAGTATAATATACAGTGCATAGTAATAAACAGCTTAGACAACTAATAACCTGAACCTTTGTGTCTGGGTGTTAGGAGATCAGTCAGCTGTTTGGGTAAATACATATTGTATAAGTCTCAAGACACTTCAGGTGAGTTGCATTATTACAAAGTTCAGGGACACTACAACAGCATTATTGTACCTGGGTAAGTAAGCAGGAAGAATGCATACTACAGGTTATTGTTGAAACCAAGATGTGTACTCCAATTCCTGCTTATCTGTATAATTCCATGCAGAACAACATTTTAACACAGTGTGTCTGGTTAAAAGCAGCATATCAGTGCCAAAATGCAAAGTGCATTACTCATACAGTAGTTTTCCAACACATCCAGCCTGTAAAAGTGTCGCCACTGCCTCTGCACTGGACTTGAATGCTCTGTTCTTTTAAAAGCAGCACCTTTTTCTTCCCACCCACTTCATTCAGCACTCAGCATGCACGGCAAGTTATCATGTCTTATATGCAGCTGGTGAAGGGACCAGATGGCTCTTAACAGATGTACAAGAGAAGTAAAAGTTATTCAGAAAGGTGATTTGGTTCAGGTAAAGTGATTTGACATTTGGGTGCAAAAATGCCATGTTAATAAAAGGCACAGCAGGTGAATGGTAAAGCCAAAGTGACTGTGTCCAAAACATCAAATAGCCTCACTTTTCATATAAATAAGTTCCACTGCAATGAGATAAGATGGTCACGTCAATTTTATTTAAATACAGTAGCACAAAATCATGCATGACAAATTTGTCATCCCTGGTTCCCTTCCACCTGTGGACCTTTGTTGCACGTCGTACCGCTCTCTCTTTCTCCCCTTACATTTCCTGTTTATCTCTACTCTGTCAACTATTAGAACTGTAGCCGGAAATGCCAAAAGAAGGTTTTTTTTAAAACATAGTATATGAAACCATCTACTCTTAAACTCTAGATATGGATAAGAAAAAACTCCCCCAGAAAACCTTTAAAGGTATATTTCGACAAAGACTCAAGGAAGTCACTTCCTGTTTCCCCCTTCTTCCAGTCTTTATGCTAAGCAAAGCTAACTTCCTGCTGGCTGTAGCGTTATATATTACCATACAGGCATGAAAGTGGTATTTTTCTTCTCATCTAACTCTCTGTAAAAAAACAAATAAGTGTATTTCCAAAAATATTGAGAAAAAAAACAAAGAAAGAAATCCCAGGAGCAGGAACTAGAGGAGGAATCCCTCCTCTGGCCTGTGAATTGTGAACATGTTAACAAACTGACAAACTTATCACAGAATAAACTCGCTCATGCTGCTGCAGTGCTCCTAAGCAGTGTGTGCTATAGAATTACAAAAATGTGAGCAGGTTTTTATTCCACCCAATCATTTACAGATAGCTTAGAGAAACTAATCAGTAAAATCAAATTCCGTAGTTTGCTAGGAATGTAAGCCGGCACTCAAAGAATACTTCAGTGGTGAGTTTATTTTATGCTAGCAATCATTTTTTCAATGTAAGTATTGCTGCTATAATTAGTTTTAATATTGACCATTACATATGAATGTCCCATGTCAGAATGCAACTTTTCTCTGTTGCATATATAAGCTTTTTAAACCAGGATTTTAGGGCTGCAGGACAGTCACAGTTACATTTCCAGTCCTGAAGGTCATGAAAACAAACAAAATGAAAATGTAATCCTCACTGCAACGCGTCAAGTTCTTCCCAGCTTCCTCAGAATCAACAAACCATGCCGACGGAGAGCTTGAAGGCCTCTTGTCCCGTATCGCCATAGAAACCGAGGGTATTGTTTGCATATGAAGTTACTCAGTAGCGGAGGAGAAGAGGGGGAAACCAGGCATTTTCACCTCACCCACGGGAAGAAAAAGCAGTGCAGTGAACAGTTACCTTAAACAAGCAAAAGTAGAGCAACGTAAAACATTCTTTGCCACACGCTTAGACTTGTGGTTAAACATACTGCAAGTCAAGAACTGTGGCCAAGTCCCGTTATGGGGATCAGCAGGTGTTCAGGAAAAGCGTGCCAGCATTTTATATTTGTGGTTATATGACTAGTGAATAGTGAATAAATTGAAGTAAATGTTTGTCGTTGGAATCTCACCAGATGTCCATCTCGTAGCTGCTCTGGTGCTTTGCATTTGCATTTATTTGAAGCATTTTAAGGACTTCATGTCCATGTTGGCCTAAAAGTTTATTCTCTGCCTCGGAAAAGAAAAAAGGTAAAAAGTCAGTCTCACTACAAGGTTTATTCAGTAACTTTTCTGGCACTTTAAATCGTATCACATGATCAGCAGATGGATATCTACAGTTTCTTGAGGTGGATCCAAAAAATGTTTACCTTCGGACTGAGACAGGCTAGCTGTTTCTTGCTTCTGGTCTTTATGCTAAGCTAACCTAAGCTAATTGGCTGCTGACTGTATCTTTGTATTTAATGTAGGCTACCACAGGGTGGTATCAATCTCCTCATCTAAAAGCAAATAACGTGTATTTCCCCCAAAACGTCCAACTCCTCTTTTAACTCCCAAAACACTCTAGCTCCATATTTTATTGCTGTGGAGATGTCACAAGATGTCCCAGTGTTCTCATGCTCACACACACCGACTGTGGTCATACTTTCCTATCTGTGCCAATTAAGCCAAGCCTTTTTCCTCTCTGACAGCTACTAATGACTGAAACCCAAACATTACTCACTGAAGTGCACAGAGGGGGGTTACTGTGTTCCTTCTTGACCTGTTTACCCAGTAGGTAGGTTCCTCTGACCAAGATAAAAGGAAGTAGCAGCTTAACTTGTTCCACCTGATTTGGACTCACCTAACCTCTCGTTACTTCATGAAAACAAAGGTTCACTTGTGAGAGATTTTTACCTCAAAGGTTCTCTGCTAGAAGTGGGAGGTGTGCCCTCCCACTTTTCCTAGAAAAGTTGACATGGGGAAGAAAATACAAATTACGGTAATTTGTCCTTCAGTTTTGCTAAAATAGATTTCCTCAATTGCAATTGCAATTCCTCACCACGCGTGAGGTATGACTAAACAAAGATTTCAGATTGTTGTGCTGCACAGCTTCAATGATAAATGAAAGCAATGGTTAAATACTAATTTGGGGAAAATTAGAGACAAATATACAGAACCAGTCAAAGTTTGGACACACTTCCCCATTCAAGTAAATGGGAAAGTGTGTCTACACTGGGTGTAGATGCGCCCAGTGAAAGAAAACCGAAAGAAAACCTTCAAAAAGTCCTCCTCTTCTGCAGCCGCATCTCTGCCCCAACTGGTGAAGCTTTCACTGCGCTTTGCTTCCTTCACTTGTCACCTTCACTCCTTGCTGGCTAAAAAAAAAAACAGTGTATTTTAGAACTGGCGTCTCTCCAGTGCATGCTGGGATAGCCTACAGCCCCACAAGATCCTCTGCTATTTCTTTACCAATCAATAATCTGGTGTTTTCTGTTGCAGGCCAACATCACATTGTTCACCAGTATTTGATTCCACATCTCCTCTCTCTGCATTATTTGCTCATTTACTTTCAGGGTGTGGTGCTGTTTTTAAAGGAGGACACCCTAATGGTGTAACCAGCCCCAGTCTTACACAGCTAAGAGACTAAGAGACTTTATGGGGCAAGAAAGACACACCTAGACTAAAAGCTTCAATTAATAAGGGCTGTAAAGGATGAAGTGGAAGTCACAGGGTTGGCTCACATTAGGCTCTGTTTCTTTTTCCTTTATCTAAGAAATACTGGGTTCAGTTTTGCAATAAACAAACCTCCCAAAAAACTGAGGTCTAATTAAAATCCTTTGTGTCCTCTGCAGTGGTTCTAATAGGAGAATCGGGTGTAGGAAAGAGCAATCTGCTGTCCCGCTTCACCAAAAACGAGTTCAGCCATGACAGTCGCACCACCATCGGGGTGGAGTTCAGCACGCGGACGGTGCAGCTCAGCGGCTTCACCATCAAGGCCCAGATCTGGGACACGGCCGGGCTGGAGCGATATCGGGCCATAACGTCTGCGTGAGTCTCAAGACCCATCACATCTTACACACACACACACACACACACACACACACACACACTGTATAGAATCAATGTTTTATTTGGTATGTCTGGGTATTGCTGCCCAAATCTGCCTTTTTTCCCAGCAAATTTTCAAGGCATTCCTGCTTAAATAAAACATTTTTAGTCTAATTAAGTTCACCTTTTGATTACCTGTGCCAAACCAGTGAATAAGCATATTTCCCTAAATAAAAAAAAGTATCCCTTGAAGTAGCAAGTAGCAGCACAATTTCAAACAGGTACGGCCATCGTTGCATAATCTACCAATCTTTGCATGCACAACTGCTTGGTTCTCTATTGGACAGCTTTGTGTTCAACGTGTCAATGAGAAAATGCAACACTGGGTAACTACGCCTAAACTACTGGATGATGGTTCTTCACATTGCTCCATCCCTTTGTGACTAATAAAAGTGTTTGTTCATAAAGGACCCGCCTAATGCAACTTTCTGTAGCAACGTGTGCATCTGCCTTACGTGTGATGAATTACTACTGAAGTAACATACATGTACATTGTGCTGGCAAATGCATTGTTTTGAATATTGCGCTTCTTTTCAAGCAAGCAGGCACACAGAAAGTAAAGACAGCCTTTAAAATCAAACATTTCATGCTTGTTTTCTTGTTCACACGATTGTTGAGCAACCTGTATGTCGGCATCTTAAGGTTGTGCTGTTATCAGCCAAAGCACATGCACGGACAGGCACTTATCCTCAGTTTCCTCCTACATTATTACCTGAAAAACCACCAGATTCTAAGCTCCTGCCAGTTTCCAACTGGCACACTTTGGTTCAGATATCCAACTGGTTAGAGCAGAGACCTTTGTCTGAACACTTAGCGGGTCTCTGTTCTATCTAAGGGTGCTCCTGAATTATAAATTTTTGGAATTAAACTTGAAGGATTAACATTTTAAAACAATAGAGCCATGTCAATTTTATTTTTAAGACATGGAAAAATCAGAGGATATGCTACATCGCTGGATTAGCTCTTTTCTGACAGCCTGGCTTTTTGAGTAATTACTTGCCGACTTATTCCAGTATGTAAATTCTCTCTCCCATGGAATTTCCCATTTGTGCTGTAACAAGCAGCTAAAACCTATTAAAGTGGAATTAATTATGCTACTGGAAGAGGCGAACAGAAATGTAATTGTGAAGGAAGCATTGATTGGTTCATGACTTCAGAGCAATTGACAGTCATTACACTTTTCAAATGACAGAAGGAGAAACTGCTTATTGTCATTGAAGAAAGGACGGCGCTAATCGATATCATTTATACTAACAATTGACTGTGTGCATTGTGAAAGAGGTCACTCTTTGTGATGAACCCAGAGAGAATTATCATCCGACTGCAGTTCCCCTCACCTCTGCAGTGCTTTGTGACGTGTGTCAGCTCTTTGTTTTGGTTTTCCGGTCTAGCAGGTGAACCCATTAATCAGCTAAAAAGACAGATATTTCCCTCAGGAGTTAGTGGAGACCAAAACAGAGCTAAAAGGATAGTAAATATTGGACTTAAATGCATCAGTTGTCCAAAAACAAGACTCCAAATGAATAGTTATGTTGCCCTGTAACTTCTGAATGTGTAAATAGGCATTTATTCGCTTATTACAGGGTTTAGTGTAAGTGTGTGTAAAAATGTATGTATTTACACATTTTTTACATTATGTCACCTTCTGTTACTGTAACTATACAGGCAGCCCCACACTGGCCTAAATGTCACATAAGGAGTAACTGCAAGGTCAATCTCCTCTGAACAGGTATTACAGAGGTGCTGTTGGAGCCCTGCTCGTGTATGACATCACCAAACACCTCACCTATGAGAGCGTGGAGCGCTGGCTGAAGGAGCTGTACGACCACGCTGACCCCCACATTGTGGTCATGCTGGTGGGCAACAAGACTGACCTGGAGTCAGAGAGATCGGTGCCCAATGAGGAGGCTAAAGACTTTGCAGGTACCAAGTCAACAGATGTCACCTCTGTGCTGGAAGTCACTGCAGAGGTGATATGTGTGTGTTCGTTGTTTAAAATTTGTTGGTGGAAAGATTGTAGAGAATGTAAATTAGCCTGCTCACCAAACTGGATGACCTGTCAGTATGTCTCTCTCACACAGACACACACACACGCCCAAAATCAAGTCAAATTCCTATTATTGATTCAAAAGTGACTCTAAAATTGTATTTAATTAAAATTCCTATTTGTGATTAAAGATATATTACGTGATGTTGTTATAGGACCCAGTACTACTCCTCAAATCCCCCATTTATTTGAGGATTACATATGAGAAGATCAACAGTTAGATTTTGTGATTTGGGAATGTAGCTTTAAAGTCAATTCCTTTTTAATCAATAACATGCATAAAATAACTAACATAGATTTTTTTTTGTATTATCTAGAAAAAAATGGTCTTTTGTTTCTGGAGACTTCAGCTTTGGAGTCGACTAATGTGGAGGCAGCATTCACCAATGTCCTAGCAGGTAATTCATTTGAATGTATTTTACTTTTATCTACTTTGTTAAAATATTTGACCCAAATCTGTTGCTCAGGTCCAAAGCTGCAGACATACAAAGAGAAGCTTATTCTTTTTACGATGGTTTGGTTTATTATTATCTGTGTGGGTGGCAGGGTTGGCTGCCTTATAGCAGCCCCCGGCTCCGGGCTTTTCTGTGCGCATGTGGGTTTCATCCAATTTGCTCCCTTGAATTTCTTCCCCTGCCTGACCCATAAACATGCTGGGATAAGGCTCCTCCCTGCGACCCCGAATCTAACCTCTCATAGCCAGACCTCCGTCTCCTCAGCTCACGGAGGCTCAGAGGAAGTCTAGGTCTAGAGATGGTCAGCATTAAATGGCCTTTGGTAATCCCAAAGCTGCCATTTGATTGACTGCTTTGGGAGGAAACATCTCTGGTTGATTTTTGGTTGGATATGAACAACTTTACCTTGTTTTTTTGTTCTGTGTTGGTGTCCTGCTCTCTCTTTTTTTATTGGTGAAAATACAGACAGATATACTGGCATTATTCAGCAATACTCACTAAAATTGTACAGGTGGCTGCCCTTTTCTAATCATATTTAATCATGGAAGTCTGGAATGACTGGCACATGTACTCTGTTTTGAAACTATAATGCACAGCTTCTTTCTATTCTGGCATAAGAATATATAACGCATAATCCTTAATGTATACTATTATTAATTTTCTGCCACAGAGATTCACAGGAAGGTGAACAGTAAGGAAGTGGTTCGGGGCTCTATCAGCGCTGTGTCCTTGAACAGCTTCAAAGCAGAAAACACAGAGGAGAAGAAGCCCTGCTGCAAAAACATCTGAGCATGAGGGCCCTTCAGGAGCCCAGGGGGCCTCAGGGTGGGTAACAGGTGAATTGCTCCTTCACCCACGACCCTGTGCTGGGGCTTGACAAGAGGCGGGTGACGCGGCAACCATGGTTGCCAACATTAACGGTCCTGGCTTAAAAGTGATGCCACTTTGAAATGACTGATTTACAAGTTGTACGAGCTGCGAGGGTGGCGTGGTGTATTAAAAAGATTATTAATATATGTGAATTAATGTGGCTGGAGACCAACATCAGTCTTTTAAAAGTCCCTGATGACTATTGAACTTAGGTCAAAAGTGTTACCTGTAAGATGATATATTTATAATCCATGCAGAGAATTGGAACGCGGCATGTGTGGTGTTTTAAACGTAAGCGACACACGGCGAATACTGTATGTACGGACTGTGAGTCTCGCTGTCACTGCTGTGCATGTGCTCCAGCTGATGATCTAGGATGAGTCTGATTGCATTTCTGTTGAGAAATAAACGATTTACGGAGACAGTTGTTCTACAGCGTGTTTTTTGTGTCTTGTAACAAAGACAGAGGACATTAAAACAATAAAAAATAAAACACACACACACACACACACACACACACACATTACTAAACTGATTTCTGTGGTGAGCTCAGCTCTCTATTGTTTTGTGTCAAGTATTACACCCTGTTTGGCCAAGGTCTGCTTCTGATCCAGCCCTTCAACTCAAATGCTTCAGCTGCATCAGAGGTCCATAACCTTACAGGAACACCATAATGAGGTCTGACAGGTCTTGAGGCTTCAACATAAAAAGATATGAAGACGCAACGATGTAGTAAAGGTTCAGAGAAAAAACAAAACAGAAATTCATTTTAGATGTGCAGTAGCATCTCCGCACAACAGCATGGGTCAGGGGTGAGCAACCTTTTCAAGTTTAAAACCTCTTTTTTCTCTGACTGTGCTGCGATAATTAACTGGCCCAATAAATGTTGGCTAAACCCGACCAGAAAGATGATGCGTGTAGTGAATGAGTGCACAGGCGTCTTTAAAGGGCTGAGGGGATGTGATGCAAGTGTTTTTTTCCTTCCTGCTGCAAATTTAATAACAGTAAAATCAAACCAGCTGTCAGTTTTATGGCAAATGAGTGGATTGCCCGATAGAGAGAGAGAAAGTTGAACCAATTATGGCCTATTATCAAACACTGGATATCAGCCAGTCTGTGATTATGAAAGTTCCCTTTATCTCATTGTATTGATTTGTTTAAACACTGACTCATTACAGGCTGAAAGCTGTTTCAAGGACTTTCCTATTCTGCCAAGTGTTAAATTGTGTGTTAAATACCCCAAACTGTTCAATAAAATGTATATAATGACTGTTTTGACAATGTAGTAGATTTCACCTTTTACTCTATAATCAATTTAATGCAAATAATTGTTTATCTAGAAGAATAAAAAGACTTTGTGCTTTTCTTTAAAGATGTGATGAAACTTTTGTTTCTGTTTCTGTTTCTGTTTTCTGGTACTACATCTACTACATTTTGGACTGACGTGAAAAAAAACTTTCTTCAAAGACAAAATATGACTGACTTGAAAGATTTGTGCCAGCAAATTATCAAACCAAAAACCAAACTTCTAGATACCCTACTTAGTCAAAGACAACAACGGTTATACAGTTTTTGGTGTCTGCATTGGATCCCCCTTTCTCTGTATCTTTGGTGTAAATTTCATTCTCTCAATAAAGTCTTATTTAAAAAAGAAAAAAAGAGAAGCTTTTTATATTGTGCTTTTGCACAGTCACAAGGATATGCCCCCGAAACCTGTTACTTGGATACTAATTGCAAGTGACAGGTGTGACAGAGCACTTAATAAATAGATAAACCCTTGCTATTTCCACTTGAAATGCAAGGAATACAGCTCTGATATACAGCACTCATTAAAATACAGTGTATGTTTTACAGCTTTGGGCTCCAAGACCACAAAAAACCCCAAAGCAAACGCTTATTTTCTATGGCATGTATATAATGGCATGTATATAATGTCAGTTTCAAATCCTCTTTATAATCACTTCTTATAAATTCCGGGAAAAGTCATAAAGTCAGGCAATCTTAAGTGTATTTTTGAGTTAATTAACTGGGCCCAGGATCTCCATGGACCCCAAAGGCTTCAATTTGAATGTTAAATTCTCAGTATGGCTTCTTTTGTCTTCCCGGAGCGCTCCGTACTGTGTTAAGTCATTGTATCTGCACGGTTAGGCTGCAGTGACGCGTGCTGCAGTGAGATATTTGTGATACCTCTGTTTTCCAGCTGGGCTTTTGCTGCTGCTGGAACCTGAAGCGTGATATTACCTGTTGGGGCACGGGGCCAGCGGACGTCATCAAATCGTGAGCGACAACACAGCGGACCAATCGCGTCGACGCTCGTGACAGGTGTCGATCAGCCACTGACCAGTAGGAGCGAGCGAGGGGCGGGGCAAAGAAACTGACGTTACGTCGCAGAATCGGCGATGGCAAGTGACAGAGGGTGAGGAAGACGAGGCGAAACTTTTTCAGCTACTAGTTGCTGTTGAATTTTAATACTTGATAACAACAGCTGTATCACACTCTTCTACTTTGACAGAGATTCATAATTGTTGTCGCCGCAGTGATAATTTCACCGTCTTCCGTGTGAGGCTAAAGTCGTGAGCGGTGCGCTGTGTCGTCTCGGGAGTAGCTGAATAATACAACAGAAGTTTGTTCGACATCGAGTAAAATACGTTGAGTCGCCGAAGAGAGAGGAGAAGCTATGACTAACAGAGAAGACGAATATGACTATCTTTTTAAAGGTGAGTTGCTGTTTTTATCTTTTAGCTAGTTAGCTACATTTTCGACGCCGAGCCTTCACCTGTGTCATTTGATGCCGAGGTGTCTAACAACATGCCTAACAACAAGGTGTAGGACGACGTTTGTCAGAGCTGGAGACAAAGGCACCTGCTGGGAGCAGTGACTCCGGCTGACTGCTGTTTGTCAAGACAGAAGTTATACGACGTGGTGTTATAGTTAGCCGCCCAGCCACATGATTGCAAGTGTTGACAGGCAGGTAGTATGGGATTTAATTTATCCCCTTAAGTAGCATCTCCAGTGGAGTCGTCATCATCATCATCATCTTGCAGCCGATGATGCAATCATGATGGGATGCGGTGTTGGGGGTCGTAAACTGTGGCAGGACGACAAATCAAAACAGCCTCCTTCCACACTTGCTGAGTGGACAAATAGAGTTTGGTCCATTAGTTTTATACCAGAAGACTTCACGGTTTACCGGAAATCGCTCGTTTTCAGCAGTTTGAATGTACATACAGGGTCTTGGCACTTGGGGGAGGTAGTGGTGGTGGTGGGGGGGGGGGGGGGGGGGGAGTCT